>JANSTV010055226.1:0-13066 GCA_027564135.1 Lestremia cinerea
CAACAATGATGATTAGACGAAATTGCTATTGTCGTTGGATTTGATTGAGATTCGGTTGGAAACAATCATGGAATATGTTTGTCTCGCTTGATGATGTCCTCTGTTCCACCTACTTGAACACATTTTGTCACAATTTTACAACAAATTTTTCTTGTGCTTTTCCCCCATTTTCAATTAATCAAATTTTTGATAAGCAGCGAAGCAATTGAAATTGATAATTTCCAATTAAAAGAAAAACCAACGTTGAAAAACCGGTCCGATGGCCATCCTGCCGTTTCTGCGTTCAACCATCGTTTTTTATTTTTCTTTCGGAGCGGATACACTGCGAATTTCTATGAGGGAGGATATTGCCGGCAATATTTCTTTATTTCGCAAAAAAACATTAACATTTCATTTTTTTAATTTAATTTGTTTGCCTCCGATTGGGTTCCAGCCGCTGAAGTAATGGGATTTCAATCGAGAGAGGGCTTAAGTGGCAGGGAATGGGAGGGGGAAAGGGAGAGATGGTAAGAATGAGAGAGATTGGAAGATAGAGAGAGAGAGAAAGAGATAGGTAGAGAGGGAGAGGGGGAAACAAAGAGTAGGATAAAGAGAAAAAGAGAGAGATGGAGAGATTTTCGGTGTGTTGTATTTTGCTGCCGCTTAAATTACCGTTGAAACGGAATGTAATTACATGAAAGAGGGGGTAATGCAAGTTGATGGTTGAGGGGAAGGATGAGTGAGTGATTACACGAATGAAAAATGATCGTTTACGTCATCATTTGCAATTCTAGTTGGTCATCATATTTGATCGATAGCCGTCCGCCCGTCAATTCGTCGTCATTAAAGAGTCAGCAAAAATGTCGATTTATTCCGAGTTTCAGACGTCGAAACATCAGTTGTGATCCATATAATGCTGAGAATGGAATCACTGGGGGGTGAAAACCGTTTTTTTCCCTCATCTTCGGCAAAATATCCATGCAGTGTCTTGCGGATATTGATTTTGCCTCGATTCATTGGTCGGTCGAAAAAGCCATCAAGAACATCTGAATCGAAATGCAATTATGTGATATTTATGTTAGTGGGCCGATGGGATGTCTCGAAAGAGAAGAGTGAGAGAGAAATAGAGAACAGGATGGACAGCTGTTGTTGGGTGGGGATAGGGACGGTAACGGCTACGGTAGCCTAAATCGATGTTCATAAAGATGACAACAAAATGAAGTGCACGGAAAATGTTGAATAATCATGATGATGACTCTGCTGCTGGCAATCCGATTGGCGTTCTCCTGTCATCGTCATATGCACGCTATCATTTTCTTATCCTTTATGTAAATTTAATGTCTTTTTTAATCTTCTCATGTCTCATGTCTCATGTTTCTCTCTCTCTCTCTCTTCTTTTCATCCGGCCATCCAACACTCATCGAGTTCTTCCTGTAGCTATTTTTCCCTCCTCTTCCCTCCCCCTCTCTCACCCCCTGTGTTTCTCCTCGTTATCATTATCGATGTTCTGCAAAATGTACGGCAGGAAAAAAAAGGTCAACCACCATCACCAAACCGCCATCAACGTCCGACCACATTATGAAAAATTTATCAAAAATTTAACGAATGGCTGTACCGAAAGAGAGCGAGAATAAATAAACTCACTTTGAAATCCAAAGCGAGAACAAGTTAAAGCCTTGCGACCGCAGCCATGGATAATGCTCCGGTGGTGGATGGCGGATGAACCGGCAACGGCACCAAATACCCATTAACACTCGGCACAACATCCGACTGATACCGAAACAACTCGGTTTCAATGAAAATTTTAAATACCATTCCTTATGGCATTCTAAATGGCTGACGAAGTTCAGTCGGTCGGTTAGTGGGGCGGTTGGTCGGTCGAGGCAAAGCAACGCGACTCAAAATTGGACCATTGAGATCTTCCCAACGGAGGCGAGTAGAAAAAAGTGCAAAACAGAAAACGGAAAAAAAACCATAACGAAGTCAAAAGAAGACGGGAAATTAAGTGGCGGAGAAAGGTTTCGGACCGCCGTCGCCTTCGAGGCTTGCGGAATTGCTGGTCTGGTGACGGTGGGCAACCGAATCACCTGAATAAAAAATGAACAAACGAAATGGATTTCTGGTCGTCTTTGAGTGACAAAACGATTCGAGCCTAAATCGAGTGCTCTTCCAACCGCATTTTCAAGCAACTTTCTGACAGTTTTTTTTTATGTCAAACCAAGGCGGGCGGTTTTGACATCAACTTTGTGTACTTTGAATCATTTTTATGAGAGATTATCTATTGCAAAGCAATCTCGCGCGGATTTCGCTCTTCTTTTTTTGTTAAACTCGCGCTCTTTGTCCGCTTTTGAATTGGAAATTTACTGAATCGTTTGATGATCATCTCATTTCACAATTTCCAGACCGCTCCCTGGCATGGAACAAAGTAATGAACGAGCAAAAGAAATATTAATTGCGCTTTCGACACAATCGCATACACACACAACCACACAGACACACACATACCCAGCAGCAAAACCCGAACAAACAAAAACCTGAACGACAAAAAAAATGCATAATGAATTTTACAATTGACAAATTCAAGCAATGAAAATATTGCTGGGAAAAACGGCAAAACATTGCAAAATTGTTTTTCAAGAGGCGGCGAAAAAAAGCTGCCAGAGCAAGAGTGAGAGAGAGAGAGAGATAGAGGGAAAGAGGAGAGGAAAGCAGAAAAGGGAGAAAAACAGCGAATAAATTCTCGACGAAATGGTTAAAACTTGCCGCAAGTGGTGGGTACTTGCCGTGCCACGGTGCATTGTGCAAACGAAAAGAAATTATCTTTCATTTCCTCTGTGAATTTATGCATTACGAAACTGTGCATCGAATGACCGGAACAGCGATGAGAAACGACACACCGAACTATGAACAATCGATGATGTCTGTGCGGGCATCGAATGCACGACGGCAGGAGGCGGCGGTCGAGCATTGCCGCCAGAGGCATGAACAGTTTTTGATTATTCAGTAAACACCTCACGGGAATTATATTTTGATAAAATGTGCAATGGCGAATGTGAAATTTGCATATTTTGCAATTTAAACAGTTTCCATTCGCAAAATGAAATTCAACAAACCACTTTGGAAACAACAGTGCGGATGACATAGAAATGAGACAAATATCTGGGACTTGAGTGCTCAACAAACTGAAAACGGTTTGTCCGAGAGCAAAATGAGGCGAACGGGCACCAACAAACGAATCAAGCACATTGTGTACATTCAATTAGTGAACGATGTGGAGAGAGTGAGTCGGAGCGGAAAAGGAGAATCGAGCGAAAAGAAATGAATGGCGAAAAAATTAGCGCAAGGCGAAAGAGACAACGAGAGAGAAAGAACGGTTAAGCTGAATGAGCTGAATGAACAGCGTGACCTAACGGTGCGGCCACAACAATGGAAAAACAATGGAGAATTTATGAAAATGTTTTCTAATTAGCATGTTTACACTTTGAAAAAAAAAAACGGCCGGGCGACTGGAATAATGGCCATTGAGTGGGAATGGGTTGTCAATGAAAGCGTTTAAGTGGGCATCGATGGAACTAATGGAATGAACATCGAGGATTTGCAGAGTAAATAGACAATTTCCGGATCTCGACCGTTTGCTCCGCATCGACACGGTTGTATTTTCGTGCAAATGGGATTGTTGGTCGGGAAATTGCAGGGGCGAAAGTTCAAATTGCAAGGTTAAGGCTTTGATAAAAGGTGAGGCGTAGGTTTATGGGCTGCTCGGGGCCAGATTTTGTTCTTTGCTCGGGTTCGGCGACCTATAACACTTGCGCCACCGCGCATCAAAGCGCACACCAACTTAGAAATCTAACAGAGTTTCCCCACTTCATGGGGAATGGAGGGCAGCAATATTTCTAACTCAACGAGGCCGCGTCCCACCTGAAACTCGGAATTAGCGTTTGACACAGCAAATAATCGCATTAACCAAAAATACCCGGGTTTCATCTGACCTGGTGCCCCGCCTTCAATGCCAGTCTCAGTGTGAATTTCTCCGAAGAAATGAATGCTGCTGATGATAAGCTTGCGACAACGTGACGACAAAATTTCATTTGCGATACGCATCGAATGACATATTATTTATGTAAAGAGTTTCATTCCGTGGTGACGCATTGAAACATACCTACAGACACGCTCACATACGCACGCACATTTACACAGAAACAGACAAAGAAGAAGAAGAAAGACACAGAGAAAACCAATTTGCACGCAAAAGGTTCGATGATAATCGTCAAGCCGGTCGATTCAAACGTCGACTATTTAAATGCGGGATGAGATACCCTCAACGAAAACGTAACAAAAACACAAATAAATCGTTAATAACGGAAAATATAATTAGATCGACGTGAGACGATTATGAATATCAGATGATGAAGGAATCGAAGCAGAAACATATGCCGATGATGTTGTTGTTGATTGAGTAGGACTCTTGCAACGTTTTTCTCGCATTTCGGCTTGGTTGCCAGCGGCTTGATGATGATGATTAAAACTTGCCGACTGAGACTCTTGATTGGTATGGACGACGACTTCCACGCAGATGCCCATCCATTTCACCGAATCATCATTCAAACGATTCTCTTTCTCCCATCCAGATTGGCATGGCAATATCATTATCGACGGATATATTAATTATGCCATCACGCTTCGAAGTGAGCGAAAAAGGAGAAACCGGGAAACTGATAGAAAATGGAAAATAATTCTTTTCGAAAACGGATTAAATGATGTCGAGCAGGTAGTCTGAAGGGATTCGACCATGAGCGTTATTGGATGGAAGTTGAAAAACAAAGGATTTAAAAATGAAATTAAAATCAAATGTTGGTCTTAACGTCAATTATACTCAAATTGCTGTGAGAACCAAAGGAAATTATCGACGTTTCCATGAAAACAATATACCAGCGAAACGGCTCGAGTAACACCATACTTCGATTGAACGGTAGCGAGAAACTCGTTCTGGCAATTGAGTGTAAACAAAATAAAATTATAATGAAGATGATTCGACGAAAGCGATCAAATCGGATTAAAAATGAGTTTTAATGATGTGATTATCTCTGTTATCGAAATGTTAATATTTTATTAGTGCCCGACGTGATGGTCCTCAACGAAAGACAGGTCAAAAGCTCCATGGAACTGATAATCAATTGAAGTGGAATCTTTAATTCGACAAGGAAAATGGCGAAGATAGTTAATGATACCTTGTTGTTGTTGTAACCGGAGAGCGTTCAGGAAATGATGCCGCCACATAAAAAAAAAAACTTCATTCGAAAAAGGTGGCACCGATGAGACGGGTTCGAAAATCGAAACGGGACCAATCGGCAAATGCTTGGAAAGGCACATTTCCAGCACGTACAAAAACGCTTAGAATATTTCGCTGATAAATCCGTATTTTTCAATTGGACAGCATTTCAGACGACGACGATGAGTATTGTGTGCGGTGCGGAATGAACAAACGATTGGAAGCTGTTTAATCAACTGCCCGAAAATGTGTGTATTCGTGAATAAATTTTTCTCGTTTTTTTTTTTTTTGGGATGAATTCAGTCGTTAGCCAAACGAACGCTAGAAAATAAACGAATGACTGAACAGAATCGACGCTTTAAAATTGAAGAGAGCGTGAGCTTGAAAGTCGAATGGTTTTCGAAAATTTATTCGTTTCGACCAATTGAAAGGAGAAGATTTATGGTTGAACATCCGAAATATGTAGGCCAGCTGCAAAAAAGTTATAATTACCTCCTTTTCCTCACTATGGATTCGCATTCTACAGCCAAATGCTGCATATATCATAACATCGTCCAGCCAACAGTGTTAACAACAATAAATTATGGTTAAAAAAAGAAGAAGAAGAAAAAAAAACTGTTTCCAAACTGAATCGAATTTTTCGGTCCGACCGGGGCGGATGGTGCCCTCTTGAATTCAACATACAAAAATTTTTCGAATAAAAATTTGGTTCTCCGTTCATTTCCATCACACAGCGCCGCACAGTATACAGTTGATGTATGCCCATCCAGCAAACGAGTACACACATGAACCACATGATTCATTCGAAAAGACCCGGACGCATTCGGTGAAATTAATTGATATCGCTTAATCAACCATTTCGAAATGTTAGAAAATGATATACAACATGGTTGGATACATCTCAATAATTCACAATGTTCAGCAATAATTTTCCTATTCATTTGTGTGGCCGATGACATAACCGGCACGGCTTGTGGATAACTGTTTTGTGACAAAAGAGTTGATTCGATCGAAATGAATTTCATTGTTGATTTTCAAATCAACAACTACTCAACATGGACACTCTGCTGTTGCGACAAAGAACGATCAATCTCCAATGTGTCGTTTAACACTACGAACGGTGGCAGCGGCGGTGACGGCGTCAACCTCATTCTCCCCATCCTTCTGCGCCAAATGACGGTCGTAATTAAAATAATGTTTCGAACAATTCGAAATACTAAATGAACATGTCCATTCAGGCCATCCAAACAGCCATCAAAAATAATTATTAAAATAAACAAAATCATAATTTCATGAGCGACTGTGTGGGTGAACGGGCGTATGTTGGATCCTTGATGATGATGATAATGATGCGCGTTCAACGGGACCCAGCTCAAGTCTATCGACATGAATGTGTTATTCTCATATTTTAACAATCCACCGAGGAGTTGTTTACATGGCAAATTCGCGCACAAACGGTTCGTAACCGTATGCTCTCACATGATATTCCACATGTTCAACGTTGTCTCAATTAAAATTAAATTAAATGCAGCGACAAAGAGCTTGTATGGCATCATGTTTTCGAACGTAAATGTACTGGCACCGGTACGAGCATTGGTCGGGCGAAAAACGCAGAGAAAAATAATAATCAACACATTCGACAGAGAAAAGGCTAAGCGAACATGAGAAAAAATTTGTTTCAGCGGATGCTGTACTCTTTTTATTTGACTATCTCTCTCTCTCTCTCTCGCTTATATGAATGCATAATTAAATTAAGCTCAATAGCTGAGTTGAGCAGACTGTGTATGCTGCGTACACATATACACACACATATTCATACACACGCACACATACACACACACAGACGCGGGGATCGTCAAAGAAAACTTGTACATTGCTGGCTGTTTATTCTGGCGGTATTAAACTGGGAACTACAATTCCGCGGAAGACACTTGATTATCCAGTCAACAAAATATTTCAAATGAAATGCTCCTTGATGTGGCTTGGGTGTGTTCGCTATTGGTGCTGTGTGTCTGTTAAACGAGCTCATGACATTTAAAATGCACAATAAAGTTAATTTTGGAATTTGTGGAAAAAAGTTGTTTTTTTCCTGCTCTGCATTCATTTGCCGCCATCGTTGTTCTATGCATGTGAGTGCAGTTTTTGATGAAATGAAATAAAATCCACGGCAAAAAAAGAGAAAAGAAGACTAAAAACCACTCGGAAAAAGTTGGAAATATTTCATTCAAACAATCTCGACTATGCTCCAGCATTAAGTTGACTAAAGTCACGGGGAAGAGTCGCGTTTCACATCACCGATGAAAGTACGGTGAACGATACAAGAGGCCAAGTTGACGGGTACTCGATGTGAGATATTGAAAGAATTTCCGTTGGAAACTTTCACAGAATGCATTTGCACCGCATTGGTTTTGTCATTCGCATCGTCATCATCATCATCAGGGAGAGATGCAGTCGCAAACCACAGCCACAGCAATAGACCAATCGACGTCGTTGTTTCGCATTGAATAAAATATTTTCCTCTTAATTTGAATTTAATTGATATTGAATATTCAGTCAGATTCTCAAGCGGATCGAATTGTCATTACGATTCGAATGCGAAATTAATGCATTCAAATTGGTGGCAGCGGTGATGGTGTGTGGCATTGTGTGTACGGTGAATATCATGAACCGTTATCATTGTGTGCCGTTAGCGATTGTCATTCATCGTTTTCAGTGTCCTCGATGCATCAGCGATAGCTGCGAACCGATCAAACGACATTTAATGAGGCCATCACACCATTTGAATGCTCCATTGTCGTTTGATGGTGTTTTAGTATTCAATATGCCTTCCATTCAAGCGTGATCATTAACAGAGTGATAGAGAATTATTCGGATTCGGGGCTTAGGCGTGAGTGGGAGGTGGATAAATCTCAGCCCTCGAAACTTCAATCAAATCAATCATCAACTCCATCCTCGACTCCCACATATCAATGGATAATCAACGTGAAAGCTCATCTCTTTGACGACCATCCCTCACCAACTCAAACTGTGACCAAACAATATGAATTTATTGAAATGACAACGATAATGACTGACAACTGACAACACAACGGTTGTTTTTTCGTCGTTTGTATGTAGACAAAATCGTTGTTCATTATTTTCGAAAGATTTTTTTTTCTGCCGAAATTCCCAAATAAGGCCTTGGTTGTGGTGGCGAATTTGAACGAGCACCGAGCACAGCCGATATAAATTGAAGGAGGGCAATGGAAATTGATGTTGATGCGAAACAGATGTTTCCAGTCTCATACTCATGCGTTTGCAATGGACTGAACGATGTACTGGTGGGGATGTTGTCGATGAAAATCGCATAAACTCTTCGGTGTATTTTTCTCATCAGGCAATTTTAACAACATTGTAAGCACCTTCCAATTCGATCTATCAACTGTTGGGCAATGTTCATTCCGGCAGTCTTCCAGCCAACATAGCTGTCGACTTACGTTCAGTGTCGTTGTAATATTGTGTTAAACGACAAGTCGACAGCATTCCTGTCTCTTTCAGCTGGCTGAGTGCAACATTGATGCAGGGAGTCCAGCAGGCCGACACACTCGCTCCGAATATTATCCGTCAGTCTGAGTCGGTCTTTCCCCGACGGACATTCATAATTCCGCAGCACGACTAGCACCACAATTTTCCGAATGAAACAATTTCGTAATAAAATTTGTTTGATCAAAGTTTTGCCCATGTCTCGTTTGGCAAATGGAAATTCATTTAGACGTTATGGGCTGACGATCCGCTTGAGCGTTACGGTTTTTCTTTGGGGGGTTGGTCGGGTGTGTGAGTGTGTCGAGTCGAATTTGAATTTGTTGGAGGAAATTGATGAACATCAACTGGACAGCGTGTAAGCCCATTTGCTTCAAAATGTTTCGATGAAATGCGGCTAAATTGAGGCGACATAAGGCAAATCTGAAGACCCGTTGTCTGATGGATGTTGTTGATATTACTAACGAAATATTCGATTAGTCTTTGTTTGAGTCGACTATTTGCCCAAAATCAATGGGAAATTTTACTGTGGTTTTCCGTCATTGCTCATGGAATTTCCATAGAATTTCCACCCACATCGTGTCAGTTATTCACAATTGAATGGATTTGTCCCTTCGTCAAATGAATCATTTTCATGAGCATTCCATTTCGAATGTCAATCTCGCCCCGTGTACATTTCCCCCCCGCCGTGCGTTTCTCTACACCAATTTCAACATATGACTCGAGCAATATTATGAGGTAACAAGTTTGATGAATAGTTTTCTCATCGAGGCGAAAACTTTTTGATAAAGTTACGATGAATTGAGCTACGGCTGTTACAGCATCACCAGCACAACCAACCGTTTTCTCATTTGACAAATAAACTCTGTTAAGGCACGAATACACAGCTCGAATAGTTTCACTATCTCTGCACAAGCTCCATGGAGATGAATCGATGAATTCTCGTCTCATATTTTCATGTTTTGTGAAAATGTGCTCTCTGGAAATCACTTTCCGTCATTTTTGATATAATTGGTCTTTGCGATCATTTCGAGGATTTCTTGATTTGGATTTCGTAAACTTGTTGAGCAGAGTTTTCCCACAGTCGATGTTTCATATGTCATTTGCGGAGAAAGCTCATCAATCTGGGATCTGCGTCAAATCGAGCAGGAACCCCAGCTGAAAGCGTCAATGGTAACGTCTCAAATACATGCTGTAATGATCCATTCATACGAACAATAGACTTCTGCGGAACCACCTCCAGTTTTTCATTCCACCCAGCCCCCTCCCACCCCTTCCACATTCATTCGAACAAACATAATTTACTCAATTTCTAACAATCGTTTGTTTGAAATGACAATCACTCAAATCGAACAAAGCACAATGGCGTCGATTAGAAAGCATTTAAAATTAAACAGATTTTCGCAAAATGTCCCCCAGCCGAGCGGAACAAATACCCAGGAAAACCATAGTTTGGGAAAATTGAATTGTTATTGGATTATTTCGAGGCCACAGCAGCAGCTCGGAGTGGTTTCGTGGTAGCCATGTCGGACAAGATAGGCTCTCTCTCTCTGCCTCTCTCTGTCTCTCACACTCTCTCTTTTCTTCTCACACAAAAAGCGAGAAGCGAAAAAAATGAATTTCATTTGGGTAAGCGGAATGGCAAGGTGGAGCCCCGGCGGTGGAGTCTGGGGTGGGGCATTGCTCAAATGTATTGTTCAACACAAATCGACCGGCAAAAAAGACCAAATCTTGTAATATGATGATTTATAAACCTGTTTTGAATAATAAATATCAATAAATCCTCCGACAACAAGTGACAAGGCTGAGGGTGCCGGAACAAAACCAGAAATACCCTCAAATAGAAATCATTTGTAAATAAATAGATGACAATAATGGTTTAAGTGGTCCCTGGGAATGATTTTTAATGGTCCTCGTTATGGATTCAGAGCGGGTATGGGATCAGTTGTTGGGTATGAAAAATTGATTTTCTCGGCTGTTGGATTTTCGGATTCCAGACAGCATTCCGACGGACAGCATTTGACTTTCATTCCGAATGTGCCTGTGGACTCGTCAACAGCAACAGCAAAAGCAACAACAACGGAAAAACTTCCATCGAAGACCCATCGATGATGTTCAAGACCAACAAAAAGACTTGGATAATGCCTGCCGGCCAAAATGAATTCGAAAACAAATATTAAAATCCATGTCGTTGTGTGCGCTCGGGCATGAGCATCGAAACGTGACGAAAGTCAAAACTATAAAACCATGTAAATATATCAGCGACCGGCTGCCAAAAAAAGAAAAAAGAAAATCAACTAGAAAACCCCAACCAAATACAAACAGCCTACCGAATGATACCCGCAAACCGAAGCTACAAGCATCCATTCGACGACCGTGCTGCATGCAAAAAGCCAAGGAATTATCATTTGTTCGAGGCAAATTTCGAGCCAGCATGAATCGTCGGTGTGTCGACCAGGGTTTTTGTTCTCTGTGCCGATTCGTGTGTATGTGTGTATGTATGTATGTGTGTGTCTTTATGTGGTGCTTGTTTGGGATCGAAATCTTCTTGTTTTTCGGCATTTCGTGTTTCTTTTTCCATTCTCTCTCTCTCCGTCTCACTCCCTCGTTCTCTCCTCTTGTTTCGCAGCCTCCTTCAATCCGACTTTCGTTTGCCTTGCTGCTCTCTGCACACTAATGAGATGCTTTGCTGCCTCGAAATACCGAATTGGTTTTGTGTTTTTGAACAAATTTATAATTGAAATGGAAATGTTTTTCTCTGCTGTGATGGCTTTGAGTGGGTGGCAGATTGAGTTGTTTTGTGGAATTCTCGCAAGAGGCTTGGGTATCTTGATTGGCTTGCGGTTTTCCAATGGGGGGTTTTGTGTACGGGTTTTTTTTTCTTTTCTTCTCATTCGTTTCTTATTTGCATTAGCGGGCAATGTATTTACAAATCAATTGTATTCGGCGGAATCAGTCAAATTGATGTCTGGCTTTTGGTTCATTTGTCACGTGGAATGGAATCGAACCTTCCGTCAAACAGGTTGCGTTGCGGTGATTGAGCGATTCCACTCCTCGAGATGCCATCATCTTATCAACAAGCCATAGATTCAATATTCAATACTCACCTCGGGCAACGTCGAAGGATGATTGATTAATTCAGATTTTGAAGTTTCTCCCAACTACCAACAAGCTAGTTCAGACCGACTATCGAATTTACCGCAAACATTTTCCACGTGATTGACGTTGAAAATGAATATTCACACGATATTAATTCCCAAAGGAAAAACTAATCGACGAGGCATTAACCCACCAAATGTCAGTTGTTCGCCAACATCCGCTGACGTCAAAGTCATTCACTCACGGCTGTTTCCCGCACCCAAAAATCCTTTAGAACATCGTCTAGCCAATTCAACCGATTACATGCAATTTCGATTGCATGTCATGTCACTGGAAACTGAATGAACCGACACAAAGTTCACACCTTTTTGCCGCAACCAAAAATGATCGCATCATGACATTGATAATGGTTTTGATGAGCAGAAATGCCACCGAAGACAACCGGTGCGACTGCTCGACGATTCGCACAACTGATATCAAATCACCGATGAAAGTATCAAAGCGAAGGGAACCAAAAAAAAACAAACCAAATGAGAGAGTATTTCAAGTAATCGCAACCACAATAACAGTGCACGCGATGTTCAATGTGCCGTTAAAATGAATAGCCGAGCAATTGCTATCGGAGTGGTATCGAATGAATGAGGTGTTTTCAGTATTTATGGACAGCTATCGTGGATACACTTGATGTTTATAGGTTTGCCGCGTTACATAAATCACAATCGTACACGGTCTATGGCACACGACACTCTTCCACACTCACTCTCGCACACTCACACTCACGCACATACACTCTCGCTTTTCCCACAAACGGCCAATTGTCGATGTCGGAGGTGTTTCAAAGTTCCGTTAATGATCGCCCATTGATTCTCATCCGGCTTCAACAGCGACACAGCACAAGTCTCGAATCGTAAAGCTGACTATGAATTTTACGTAATATTTTTGTTTGATTCAAAACCAACCGACGAACAGCGTATTTGGCCAAAATGCAAGAATTCAATTGCAGTTGTTATGACGTCGACGGCAATAACTCATCTGTACCAAATCCAACCTGGACGGATGCAGTACCCCAAGCAAGTTGCGTTATGCGTTTCACTCAACGAATGAACACATTTTATGGATGGTATGCCATTCGGTTAACATATGCGATATTCATTTCACGAACACTTTGAACAACCCACTACGAAAACTGACGAGAACAAA
>JANSTV010055248.1:0-13062 GCA_027564135.1 Lestremia cinerea
AGTTTCGCGAATCCAATTCCATGGCAATCGTTCATTTTGATTGGCTGCTCGTGCCTGGCTGCCAACAAATGATTTTCTTTTCGTTTTTGTGCTCGCTTACAGTTGATTGCCTTTTGGTCCAGCAGTTGTTGTGGCGTCGTTAATCAATTGTCGCGGCAGGCTGCATTTAACGATGTTGCTTTCGTTGGAGTTGAAGACAGTCGTCGACGAGGAATTGATTAGGTTCTCGTCTTGGATGCGCGATGGAGACGCCAGACAATCGCGCGGAATTTTCTATCAAACTGGAATGGTCAAAATGAAGTAGGGATTGCGGAGCAAAAAGAAGAATTTAGTGTTCTCCGAATTGATCGAAAAACAAGCGTACGATTGTAAGAAAACCAACAAAAAATGAATGAGAGATGAGATGCAGAAGTACCTCTCGAAAACATCGAAACATTCGACAAGCATCATTAGTTTCGATTTGACTTCATCTCCACCACGAATTCGCAATTGTGACGTTGCAATTCGTCTAATTCATTTATTCGTTGTATTTCCTTCTAAAAATAAATCAAAATTAATTTTTCATGTTCTCATTATAAATGTTGATGTTCAAACATCACAACTTTGCGTTTGATCTCATTCTTGTATATATTTTTATAGCAGTTTGCTGCAGTCATTCACACTGTCATTGTTGCTTTATGGTTGAAGTGTCAAAAGCCCCAAGTGTTCGTGTATTGTTTTTTGTTATTTGCGTGAATCAACATTTCGAAGACGTCTCCCGCAAACCATTATCGAATTAATTTCAATTCAATCAGGCGATAATTGTGATTATTTTCTCTCAAAATTTCAGCATCAAGTGCTTCCAAATCGACCAAAAAATGGCTCATCAAACTGGAATCAAAGGTGATTTGGCAAATTTCACTCATTTTCCATGGTATTTTCCGTCGCTTTCCAACGCCCAGTCGATATGTGCGTGAAATGTCTTTGTCGCGCTCGTCTGCGATCGCAGTCGTAACTCATACGATGGGATTACTGCGATTTCGGCCATCGAATTCGTGTGTGGGCAGTGCTATTCGATGACGAAATTAATTTAATGCGATATATTTTCCAAATTTAATCAAAACAAACATTCAATTCGTTTGCTTGCAGCCAACGAGGAACTTCTGAAGGCGTTCGCAAAGTCCAAGGATGGCAAGACTCGAGTGATTAAAGTGTCCATTGAGAACGGTAGTGAACGGGGTCAGTCGCTCGGGATAAAGTCTCCTGCTAATCTCCCTGTTGAATTCCAGAGGAACTGGTTCTGAGTGCGATACACGAAGAGAAGAAGGCCTGGGAAGAGGATTACGAGAGATTCGTGGAGCCGTTGATCCAAACAAATACACCTTGCTACGTCCTCTTCCGGTCGGACATCAAGACCCCGCTTGGACACGAATGGATGCTGCTGAGCTGGACTCCGGACGGGGCAACCATTCGAGAGAAGATGCTGTACGCCTCAACAAAGGCCACGCTCAAAACGGAGTTCGGATCATCGTACATCAAAGAGGAGTTTCACGCTACTTCTAAGGTGAGCCAGTTGCTAACAAGCGATCCAGGTGCATAAAAACTGACCTGATCCCATTTGACACAGGACGAGACCACCTTGATCGGATATCGAAAGCACAAAGAAGCGATGAGCGCTCCGGCTCCGTTGACAATGCGGGAGGAAGAAATGAAAGAGATTAGACGGAGCGAAATTCACACGGACATCAGCACAGAGACGCGACAAAAAACATTGGGCGGCATCTCGTGCGCACTTACCGATGACGCGACCACAGGCATCCAGGACGCTGCCCGGGGATCATACAATTACTTGCAATTTAAGATCGAATTGAAGGAGGAGAAAATCCATCTAGTCAAAGCCGCGAATGTGGAATTGGATCGACTGCCAAAAGAGGTGCCTGGCGATGAGGCTCGCTACCACATCTATCTGTTCAAGCACACCCACGAAGGAGATTATTTGGAAAGCTTTGTGTTCATCTACTCCATGCCGGGCTACAACTGCTCGGTGAAGGAGCGCATGATGTATTCGTCGTGCAAGGCACTGTTCATTTTGACCATTCAGAGTTTGGGTCTGCAAATCGACAAGAAGGTATGTGCATGGCGTTGGAGGAACCTCGGGATGTTTTGACGAGGCTAACGGTTTCGTTTCAGTTGGAAATCGACTCAGGAGCCGAACTGACCGAGGAGTATTTACAAGATGAATTACATCCGAAGAAAATCCTTCATCGACCTGCTTTCGCTAAGCCTCAAGGACCGAAGAATCGCGGGGCCAAGAGACTGACTCGGCCACAGAACAATGACTGAACACCGTCGATTGCGGCTCTTCCAATCTAGCGTTTTGCTTAAATTTATTTTGTTCACAATTTGAGCTCAATTTTGCTGAAATCTGCGTTTTTATGGTTGATGCTCGCGTCCGACGAGCAGCATGAGTACACATCATCGAATTTTGGAGAGATTTTATTTTAGGAACCCAGCATTTATGAGCTACTCGCAATATTTGTGCACGAATTTTAGCCAATCCAATTTTGTTTTTTAATTCATTTTAATTTATAAATTGCATTTTTATTTATTCAACCCAGCTTTTTAATAAAACTTCCCAGAAAGAAATGCGATTTTCAGTTTGCGATAGAACCAGTGGGTGCGAAGCGCCTGATGACGGCCTGAAAGTTGCTCAAAGTTTTTGTTTTAACTAGAATGCGCTGAAGTTATTTTTTTTGGGAATGAAAAAGCTCGTCCGATGGGCTTGCGGAGAAGAAGGCAGTCTCTAAGAGGCATTTGGCAATGTATCACAAAAGAAAATATATTTTGATCAAATGATCGACACTTGAAAACCATTCTTTTTGTGGGGGAAATCAATCAATCTTTATCAATTACAAAATCAAATTACAAAGTTAATTTCGAAGTCCACTTTCGCGGCAAAAATTTTCCAAATGGACGTTCTAGTAGTCATCGTCGTCGTAATCATCATAGTTTGCCTGACGTCCGAACTTGTGCGACCTGGTCGACATGCTAAGGTCCTTCGTTTGTGACGTCTCGTAATTGCATTTCGGGCACGGAATCGGGCCATTTTTCTCGTATTTGAATCCCTTGCGCTTGACGTGGTCGTCGCAATAGCAAGTCTTGCATCGCAAGCAGGAATACTGTCCAATGCGATTGCACGACTGGCACTTGTAGTTCTCCGATTCGAGTACTTGACACGAGGCCTGGTGTTCGAATTGATCGTCCTCGCACAAGAAACCCTGACAGAATGAACAATTGAAGATGCGGCCACCGTGCTCGTACACATTGCGATCGCATTCAATGCAAGTAGCATCCTGCAATGGGCAGGTGCAAGCATGACTCTGCAGGCATTTCTTGCCGTGGCAGACCCAGGCTTCGCAATAGTCACAAATGGCTCCAACCATTCCCAAGCCAGTGGTGAACACTCCCGGATGCTTAACCACACAGTCGCCAGTCTTCAGCATGCATTTGACCTTTCCGCATTGGGCGCACATTGGCAAGCGCTGAACACTTTGACAGAAATAACAAAAGGCACGGGATTTTTGCTTTCGTTGGCATTTGTCGCACTGCAAAGACACGAGTAAATAATTGAAAAAAAAGGTGAAGAAAACGCACACAACAACAACAAACCTCCATTGCAGCGTTGCATGGCACCTCAGCCAATGGCACGGCACGATTGCGAATCTCCTTCTGGCGGAGCTTCTGCTTCTCTGCCTTCTTCCTTTGTCCCGTCTTCTTCTTCGGCATCGTTGACTGATTGGTATCGCTTTTTCAACAAGGCTTTCGGAAGGAAAAATTAAAACAATTTTCTGTATTGGATTGCAACACACCTCTCGTTGTGTTTACAGCTGTTGAATGTCAGTGTCTTGTGAATGTCAAACGTTGTCGCTCTGCATTGCCGACCCGTTCGCACATTCCATATTTCCTGTTTGACATTTCGCACGTTCACCGCAAACAAAAAAACTCAGTTCGCAAAGAAAGCTCTTTGGGAGTGGAGATGTTGTATGGCGTATTTCAAAGGTTTTTACAGAACGGGACCGCATGCCGCCTTCGTCACAGTCGCCTTTGTGTGATGTAAATTTTGAATGATTTTGATTAGAGAACTAAGCAATGTTTCCTGGTTGCAATGGTTTCACAGCGACAGTTGGCGTCAGCTGCCTCAAGGACTCCAAGAATTGGTGTGGATGTCTTGAAACCCAAAAAAACTGGATCGGTCGGTCATCTCAATGGCCCGTCTCTGAAGTTCATTGGCATCCGGTTGTGAACCATCCTGCGCGAGTAGGGACTGAGTGAGATAAAGAGAAGGCAGCGAATCCAATACCACGAACCAACACTTCCCAAGAGTGTTCTGGCAAAAACATCCGTCAAGGCCCCGTCAAATATGCTAGTGCGAAATACGATGCGGTGTCTTCTTCTTGGAAACTCGGAAAATAATATTTCCAGTGAACCTACCTACGCAAATGCGAAATCAAATATAAGCGCTTGCAGACGCGAACATTATTCAGTAATCAAATTATAACCGGTTGGTGAACATCTCGAGAAAATGTTTACTTTTTTACGAATACTCGTTTTATTGCTGATTGTTTGGGTTCGTTTATTCGCTGACGGGATGATCTCTTCGAGCTCGGGGGAGTCCTGGAGTGGAGTCGGGGAAGCTTTCGCGACTGATGCGAGCATCAATTTCAATCCCAAAAAGGATTTATTTTTCGAGAACATTCAAAGGGTTGGAAATGTACTCCAGCATCGTGTCATCGTCATTAAAGACTCTAGTTTAAGGAGTATGCCGGAAAATTCAAGTGGAGTGGAATGCCCGGAAACGTTGACCAAAGAGAATTACGAATTATCTTTGACGGACGACTACGAAGTTCCACAAAGTTGTGATTCTATGTTGCAAACACATTTTCTAGAAGCGAATACGAACGAACCGCAACAGAACATCTTCCCGAACCCTCAGGCGGAAGAATCCCGTTGGGACCTCGATGTTAACAAGCGTGTTGTTATTTACGCTCACGGTTTGAATGTACATGCGGACGGGCCTCGAAATATTCTTAAAAGCTTTCCCTTAAACTACGTCAACATGATTTACTGCAATTGGGCAAAGGGTGCAGGACCGCTCTACAGTATAGCTAAGAAGCGGTTGAAAACGGTAATTCAGTTTTTTCACTGCGCTCTCATTCAAGTCTTAACTATTCACTCCGATGACAGGTGGGATTGGAACTAGCCAAATTGATTGGATTTCTAATCAGAGTTTTGGGTTTCGACGAAAATCATATTCAATTGGTACGGTTTCGGCATTCTCACGAGCATTTCAACAGTTCTCACACTCTTTCCATTCGCAACAGCATGCACATAGCCTTGGAACTTGCGTAGTTGCTGTGGCGGCAAAGTTCTTGAGACTTTGGGGCATCGTATTGGCTGCAATGCTCGTCTTGGATCCAGTTGCCTACGATTATGATATCTTCAATCCTTTGATCACACCCCGAATGACTGACGTGAGATATCTGCAGGTAGTTCACTTCAGTAAGATTGGTATACTGCTGCCGTTTGGTCACGCGGATATTTACTTCAAAGGAGCAGGCAATGGGAAGCAAGATCAATGCAAGGATGAAAAAGTGCTCCTCATACCAGCACCGATACGTAAGACCTTCGTTCAAAATGGAATGGAATCCATTTTGTAATTTGATGCTTTTTCAGTGACAGATATGTGCTCCCACAATGTGGGGATTGGGTTTTATATTGAGACAATGATGGGATACTACATTGGAAAGGAAGATCTACCGAATTTGAACATCAATTACGAATTGAGGCCGTACTTGGCATTGAGATGTGAACTCATATCACTAATTATGGAAGACCAGTGCAATAATGTGGTGGTCAACAACAAAATCGTGCTTGGTTCGGTGATGGGTGTCATTCCTGACGAGCGTCAACACGCCGAGCCTGCCGATAAGGATTATGTTATTGAATACAGACCTATAGGCGTATACTA
The DNA here is from genome assembly GCA_027564135.1 of Lestremia cinerea. Taxonomy (NCBI): domain Eukaryota; kingdom Metazoa; phylum Arthropoda; class Insecta; order Diptera; family Cecidomyiidae; genus Lestremia; species Lestremia cinerea. The sequence continues at coordinate 6,008 of JANSTV010055248.1, forward strand.
TATCGAAGCAAATACATCCAAGCCATATCCAAAAGATGATCCATCTGCGACAAGTTACCTCGGCGTTTCAGACCATTCCCCTTTCAAGTTCGAACGGGACGCGTTGAAGGACGCGAAATACAGAAAGTTCATAGATGAGCCTGGTACGGGACTAGCAGGTGGCTTTGTATAGGTCTCAGAGTGAATACTGGAAAGAATAGAATTGATTAAACTTCATACAATTTTTCTTTTTATTCCCATCTATAACACCTATTTCATTTGCGGCAAAACGCTGGCTTTACAGAGCTAGGGGAGCACTCCATTTGTACGCTTTCCCAAAGGTTTAAACGATAAACAAAACAAGCCAGTAAAATTGTTTGTCGAACGTTATCGCTCTGCATTGCCGACTCCATCGCGAGTTCCATATTTCCAACTGCCACTGTTTGACATATCGCACGTTCACCGCAAAAAAAAACTCAGATCGCAACGAAAGTTCTTTGGCAGGGAGATGTCGCGGAAGGTTTTGTATGGCACCGGTGTTGTCTGCCTGCGAGGCTCGTTTCTGGCATTTTTCAAAACAGATCCTGAAGAAGTTCCAGCTGATTTGACTGTCCCCAACATGGGTGACGTCCTGGAAGTTCCCGGTCGGGAGCGATTGCGGAAAATGTTCGAATACAAGTGAGTAGATGAGTCTCGCTGAAACTCGGAAGACTTACCAGTCGATGTTCACGCTTACAGTGAAAACCTCATTTCCCCCGAGCTGAGCTTCATCCAAAAATCGGGACTTGCGGCATTAATCTTTGGAGGCTTTTATGGTGGCTTCCGCAACAGCTCCATCGCACACACTCAACTCACGCAGAAGAATCACGAAGGGAATAAAAATATCAAGTGGAAAGTGGTTGGGGCTTATTACAAAGGTTTCTTCAAAACGGGACTCCATGCTGCCATCGTCACAGTCGGTTTTGTGTAATGTCGATTCTGTTCGAAGTACTTACTGAGGGATTAAGCAACGTTTTCCTGTTTCAGTGGTTTCACAACGTCAGTTGCCGTCTACCGCGGTTACCCGACAATTTTTGAGTATTTGGGAGCCGGATCGCTTCTCGGCGTGATTCATAGAGCGCGGTTGGGTGCGAAGGGAATGGCCTCCAGCGGCATGTATGGTGGCCTTTATGGTCTGATTGGAGGAGTAGTATCGACGGCGATTTTGAAATATACTGGCCATTCTTCCGTCACAAACATTACTAGAGATGACCAAGACACGCGCAAAACCGATGCGGAGAACCCCGTCCTCAGTGATAATGGTGGAGCAGGCGCACTGCAATTAAACCATAGAAAGGCCCCGCAGAGGTTGGATGTGACGCTTGAGGCGTTAGATAAAATGCTTGAGTCGACGCAGACCAAGAAACCCGATTCTGTAGCGGACGCTTACCAAAAGTGAGATGATTTGGATGTTGAGTTAGTACATGTTCATTGTAAATATTTAAACTAAAATAATTGCATTATTTATTTGATGGATATTTCTTCGAAAAACGTTGACTTTTGATGTGAGTTGGTGATAAGCTGCCGGACGGACGATTAAATCGGGTCCAAGAAGTGGCTCACTTTTTAATGAAAGGCTCGGTGAATACCTCGTTCAAGCGCTTCGCTTTCCGAGGGCCCAATCCGGAACAGTTCGACAAGCTCTCCTGCGTCGTCATAATCAGATTGGCCAACGATCCATAGTTCTGAAGCAGCGTCATGGCGTCTGTTTTGTTGACTGGTTTTATGCTCGTCAACGCAGTCACCAACTGAAACCGAACAACCACCATCAATTAAGTAGTTATTATATTCAAGAGTCCTGCACTCACCTTCTGATGAGGATACTGTTGGGCGCGCGCTTGGATCAAATCCGGTGGCTTCGACTCAAAAAGTTTGTAGGTTTCGACGATTTTTCCAGCCTCCTCAGGTGTCCACGCTAGCATCAGCGTCAAATCGGCCAGCAGGCACATTTGCGTGAGGTTTTTCAACGCTGAATGCGATTCCTAAACACAAATCCGTTGCGAAATTCTGTTGTACAAGTGAGAATCATCTCTCTCACCTTGATATCGACCTGACACAAGAGCACGCGCAGCTCGTATCGCTTTCCCAAGTCCTTCAGCCGGCCGTGAATATAGTCGGGATTGTACTGGTGATACCTCAACGACAGGAACAGAATACACGCAGTGGTTCCTACGACGTAGTCCGGGATTATGGTGTCCTCGAACTCCCACGGCGCATTTGTGATCGACTTCAAAATCGGATTGCCCCTCTGCTTCGGATTCACCAAAATACAATTAGTTTTGCTGGCAGCTGTCCTCTCGATGGGTATTTTGACAGCGGCCGATGGTCCCGCAACCACTACCGGCGGCATTTCAACACTCGCAAGTAGCTCGTCCTCATCGCTCTCATCAAATTTCGAGCGTTTCGCTTCGCTGGGCTCTTCCTCCGCTTGGGCATCGTCGACGAAGGCTATGTCGACGTCCAAACCCGCTAAAATATCGTCGTATGAATCCTCTACTAGCGAATTGTCCATCTTGGCGGCACGAATTCCACTCGATCAACGAAAGTGAGAAAACATAAACAAACCGACTGTCAACTCAAAACCATTCAACAGCCAACACGACTCGCCAATGAACTGCTCGCATTGAATGAACAGGGCCGCCGTAGTGAAATGTCATCGCCAAATCAGCAGTGGTTCGCATCGGGCACGCCAAATGTCACCGTCACACGCAGAATGAACCCGTCGTAACATTTATTTATGAAATCGAAACCGAAGTGAATGTGCGGACGTGTTCGGATTTTTTTGCAATTTTCATTTTTGTTTGTTTGTGCGGAAATTGAGGTCGACTAAACGGAAAAATGTTAGACTTATTTACGATTTTCACTAAAGGCGGCATGGTGCTGTGGTGGTTCCGAGGAACCCAGAGCCTGTTCACGCCGTCGGTCAATGCGTTGATTCGCAGTGTTATTTTGCAAGTAAGTGCTGGAGCTGTGACTGATGGTGGCACTCATAATCGCATTAAGAGAAATTACGACGTTCGAAAACGACGTAATGTCACTTGGCGCCAGTCGGATTGAAGTTTGATGAGCCCTTTTTCGTCTTTCAGGAACGCACCGGATCGAATACATTCGATCACAATAACCTCACGCTGCAGTACAAGCTCGACAACGAGTTTGAGTTGATCTTCGTCGTGGCCTATCAGAAGATCCTGCAGTTGGCTTATGTCGACAAGTTCCTGAACGATGTCCATCTGGAGTTCCGCGACAAATACAAGAATGAACTCAACTCTGGCACGAGTAGAAGTTTTAAATTGTACGACTTTATGAGCGAGTTCCAGCATGTTTTGGAGGAAGCGGAAAAGTGGAGTGAGTTTCGGACTGTGGCGAGAATGGTGATTGGTCTTATTGACGTTATTCGCTTTTAGGTCGTTTGCAGGCGAAGTTACCCAAGCAGATGCGCAGCTATGAGGAGTCAGCCAAGTCGAAGAAGACTGTCGCCTCGATGATTGAGCGCAAGGGCGACAAGGAGCCGTCCAAGAAAAGTGTCAAAATTATTGAAGCGAAAAAAGAGGAGATTCAAGCCAAACAGAATGGCGACTTGGAAGAAGATGTAATTTTGGCCAATCGGCGAAAATTGGCGGAGAAATTATCCGGCAAGAAGAAGGCAGATTCAAAGTGAGTTTCTGGAGATTGATGTGCTCAGAAATGGTGCTAAATTTAATACATTTTTGTTTAAAGGAAGTCGCCAAGACCCGAGAAGGAAAAGGCCGGCAAGAAGCCCCGCGTATGGGAATTGGGCGGAAATAACAAGGACCTTCCGATCTTGGATCGTTCCAAGGACAAACCGGAGGATGTCCGCAGCGACTTCTCGCATAACGACGAGATGATTGGAACGATGAAAGGCGTCATTCAGGACTTGGAGGTGGAAAGCGAGGAGGAGTACGAATCATCAGAAGACGAATCCGATGAGGAAATTCAAGGAAACACGAAGAATTCATCATCATCGGCGCCGAAGAAGAGTGGAGGTGTGTTTTCGCTGTTCAAAGGTTTGGTTGGTTCCAAGAACCTGTCGCGCGATGACATGCAGCCAGCCTTGGAGAAACTCCGTGAGCATTTGATTATGAAGAACGTTGCATCAGACATCGCCAATAAGCTCTGTGACTCGGTTGCGGTTAAGTTGGAGGGAAAAGTACTGGGCACCTTCGACACGATCGCCTCGACCGTGAAGAACACGCTGACCGAGGCGTTGGTGCAGATTCTGTCGCCAAGACGTCGTGTGGACATTCTGCGTGACTGCATGGAGGCGAAGAAGAATCAGCGACCCTACGTGATGGCTTTCTGCGGCGTGAATGGTGTCGGCAAATCCACAAACTTGGCCAAGATATGTTTCTGGCTCATCGAGAACAATTTCAATGTGCTGATTGCCGCCTGCGATACATTCCGTGCTGGCGCTGTGGAACAACTGCGCACGCACACGCGTCATTTGAATGCGTTGCATCCGCCGGAACGTCATGACGGATGTCACATGGTGCAGTTGTACGAGAAAGGCTACGGCAAGGATGCGGCCGGTATCGCCATGGAAGCCATTCGTTTCGCCAAAGACTCGCGCATCGATGTGGTGCTAGTCGACACGGCAGGACGTATGCAGGACAATGAGCCGCTCATGCGAGCTCTGACCAAGCTCATCAAAGTCAATGAACCAGATTTAGTGCTGTTCGTAGGCGAGGCACTTGTCGGCAACGAAGCCGTCGACCAACTGGTCAAATTCAACCAGGCATTGGCTGACCACTCATCCAACGCCAATCCGCACATCATCGACGGTATCGTTCTTACGAAATTCGATACGATCGACGACAAAGTAAGTGTCCGCTCAGCGCTGATACTGAACCAGCAAGAGGCTAATCTCGATACAATTGTTTTTTTCAGGTCGGCGCAGCCATCTCGATGACTTACATCACCGGACAACCCATCGTTTTCGTTGGCACCGGGCAGACCTACACCGACCTCAAAGCTCTCAACGCGAAGGCCGTCGTGCACGCTCTTATGAAGTGAGCCTATCTCTCTCTTACTATTTTCGAAGCACCTGGCGTTTCGCAGCATTTGCATTGATCAAAGCCGAATCATAGCATTCAAACCTCACACTTTTCATTCAATTTCATTTGCGAGCAAATGAGCCATCGGATATTCCGGAAAAATCTTTTCTTCTTGAATTTTATTGTTAATTCATTTTCGTTAAATTTGTGTTGTTTACAAATTGTTTTTGTGAAGAAAAAAAGCAAAATAAATTACCGAAACTTTTCAACCGTTGATGGTGATGGATATCTGGTGGTTTTTACTGAGCCTTTTGGAAGGTCGACTCGTCTCATTTGTTGGGTGAAGAGGAGCATTTCGTGGATTGCAACATCCGAAATTCCATTTCAGGCCATTCCGCAGAGGAAACGCGCGCACCAAAACAAAACATTTGAATGGTTTCTGTCGGCTGTCATCGAACCGAGTCGATGCGTCAGCTGTGCACAAAGCAATGTTTTGGTTTTGATGTTTTGGTACGAAAATGTTTTTGTGGATGCTTGTGCTGTGCCGATCTGCTATTTTGGGGACGCTCAAATGCTTTTTGAGCATTTGGTCGAAACTACGGTTGATTTTTGGTGAGTTCAAGTGAACTGATTGGCGAACATCAACAAACGATTACTCGCCCGGTTGTTCTGACTCTAAATGACTCACTCTCCAGATTTAGATGCTCGTTTGGCCGCTTCGAACGAATGTCGACCTTTGCGATCGAATTACGAACTGTTGAATTTCCACAAAAGTCCAGTCCTCTGGGGAAACCTTGTGGAACCGATAGCCGTTCGATGCAGGCCGACATTCATCGGAGAGGATTTTGCGGATGTGCGTAAATCCACTCTGAAATGTATGCAGAGCGACGCCATTCGGCCAAAGGTGATGGTCTGTCATGATCTGGCGGGGAACTATCGAGACGATCGGTGAGTGTTAACGAGGGTACGAGGGAAAGATAGATTCTTAGTGTATGCTGGTTGCAGGTTCATCAATGGCTCGCGGAAATGGGACGATTACCGGTTCTATCACTGGGCGGGCATCGACTACTTCTGCTACTTCAGCCATGAATACATAACTATACCGCCGCTCGCGTGGATCAACGCAGCTCATCGCAATGGCGTGAGCATTCTGGGAACGTTCATCGTGGAATCCCAAGCGGGACGACGGCTGATAGACGAGGTGCTGCGGTCTGAGAAGCAGATGCGGAAGATTGTCGATGCGATGGTTTTGGTGACTAAATGCTGCCGGTTCGATGGCTGGCTGCTCAACATCGAGTGCGACGTAGCCAGTGATAAGATCCCGTTGCTGTGCGAGTTCATTCGACAGATGACGGAACGTGTGCACGACGAAATTCCCGGCGGAAAGGTCTTTTGGTATGACAGCATCATAGAGTCTGGATTGCTGCGCTGGCAGAATGAGCTCAACGAGCAGAATATTCGGTTCTTCAACCAATGTGATGGCATTCTCATCAACTACAATTGGAACCAGACGAATCTGGAGCGCACGGCGAGTATCGTAAACCAGTCTGCCGCTGCAATGGCAAGCATCTTCTTCGGCATCGATGTGTTCGGACGTGGGCAAGTGGCAAAATTTCACACGTCGCACACGTTACGCCGCATCAAACAGTTCAACTTTTCGGTGGGAATTTTTGCTCCCGGATGGACGTGGGAGAACATGCGTGATCACGGCGTTGACCCATTCGGCGCGTGTGGCACCGACTTGTGCAATCAGCTGTTTATGCGTCGTGACCGCCAATTTTGGTCGCTTTTGTGGGAGTATTTTGCATCTGACGGCCCAGCCACGCTGCCCTTCTACACCTCTTTCTGTCTGGGATCTGGAAGGCGGAAGTATCGCGACGGCCTCGAGACCGGTAACTCACCATGGTTAAATTTGGCTGAGCAAGAGATTCAACCCTCTGTCCCGGCGTCATTCGACTACCACTTTGAAGAGGCATGGCGTGGCGGTTCGTGCATCTCACTCCAAGCGGCCGTTCAAAACGTTCG
>JANSTV010055259.1:0-13058 GCA_027564135.1 Lestremia cinerea
CGGTAGTCGGAACGATATTTGTTACTAGATTCATAATTCAACGATTTTCAAACGAATTTTATTTTGAAATGGAACATTTTGAATAAAACATTCAAAATGAAACTACAGAAAATAAAAGAAACCCTCTCGACTATTCGCACAGGTTAACCGTAAAGATTACTCATTTGTGCGCTTGGTAATATCAAAAATCACAGAGCCATCATAGACCGATCACTCGCCTACCATCTATCAACAGCATACCATCTCATCAACTGGGATATCCTTTAAAAGATGTTAATTTTCGACCGGAAGTATTCCAGTTCAACTCTGGTAAGAAGTTGAAGAACAGAGAAAGATAAAGATTAAAGCGATGACACAAATACCAGGAAAAAGTCAAGTCAAAGTGTTTTGCCTTTGGAAAAACGGAATCAATCTGGCAGTCGTAAATGAATTCAAGGAAGGTCAGCGCAGAGCATTTTAATTTGTTTCGAATCACTTAGTAAAACCAATCGAATACGAAACAAGAATCACTTCTAAGATCATGAATTCCTAGATCACGCAATGTGCGATTTCAAGTGCAATAAGCATCCAAGCAACGCACTGGTCGACCGATGGCCCATCTGATGCTTGGAAGTTTACTGTGGTCGCTCACTATCATTAGAGCAACTATTTATCTATTGACGGTTTCAATGTCATTTTGTATTGGTCAATATACATACTCAATTCTATTACTGTCGTTAGATATGATGTTTCAATGTGTGAGCTGGTCTGAGCTGTAAACACACAAACACACAAACACACTAACACGCATCCCCACAACAAAATACTCGCACATAGCCAATACATCCCCATCATCTAAATCACCATATTGTGTGCAAGACTACACCAAAGACATGCCACATAATAACCGAAAAACTCGAACCGAATCGAGTATAAAGCTAAAGACATAACATGTTCTATTATCATTCGATTGCATAATTTACAACAAAAAGGGGAAATATATTGGCGTAGATATAGATCACAAACACATTTGAAAGGCAGTTGCGCTACATTTCTGATAAGGGTTGGCATCAAATGTCGTAAAGCGTTTAGAAAAATCATTTTAACTGAATGTATCCCTCCCGCACACATACACCTTCATCCGAGGAAATTTTCAGATATTACAACATTACATAAAATAAGTGCGGTGGTAACCTTTTTTTCTTCTCCTACTGTTGCTGCTGGTGCTTCTGGTGCTGCTGTTCTCCTTTCTTTCCCTTTTTTTCATTCTATTCTTTTCGTTCGCTCATCATATAACTCTTCCATTCTCACTATTATAATTCTCGTGGTGGTTCATCTTCTAGCAAGGATTTGTGTCTAGCAGTGTATGTGTGTGCGCACATTTTTGCGCGGGGCTTGTATGCATCGGAATTGTTTCGATGTTTTGCATAGGAAAGATCGCAATTTAATTCCAACCGCATAAATTTGCGATGCTTTGTAGCTTTGATCGGGATATGGATGGATGAATCAGAATTAAAAGTGGAGAGAAATAATCACCTAAATAATGAAGAAGCACTCGAGATTCACACAAACAACTCACTCGATTTGATGCTTTGTTGTGTCATACGAAAGATTATTTCTGTTGATTCGTTCTAGGGCAACACAATGCAGCAAACATTTGGTTGTGTCGAGTGTTTTCTCCTTCTTGCCATTCTGTCAACATATTCAGCAGAAAAAATCTATTCGAAAGGAAAAGGGTTTGGGTTGTGGATGAAGGAAATTGCAATTTGCAATGTGAATGAATGCAAGCATTTGATGAGATTTTAGTCAAAAGCCCCTCGCATGCTTGGTCATATTTTTGTTTAACAATGACACCTAACCAAAATAAATAAAAAAAGGAGAGAAAAGAAAAGGAGTCAAGATACATTCAACCCATCCGCCATAGCTGTGTACTGGGTAGTGTACAAACCCAAAATAATGTGAAGAAATTTTAGAGCCAAATTTATGTTTTGTAATGTGTGAATTTGACTTTCGTTTATGCGAGACATCGCTTATGTGAAGCCCTTGTATACAGAAAATGTATTGCCTATCTGAGCTGTATAAAAGTAATGGCTTTCGACTTAACGGCAGAGGATTCAGAAAATGTCGAAAGAAAACCAAGTGAAAGAAATCATTCGGCACATAAATGACAAGTAGGCTTTGTGTGCCGTGGACTCGAATACAACTATTTCCGGAGAGGGGATGCGTAATGTCATTTCGACAATCCAAAAGCCCGAGAATATCGACTATCGAGGAACTCAATGAGCAGAAAGCCGAAAATCGAAAATGGCAAAACATGCAAACGCTTTGTTTTGCCAAAACATCGTTACGTACCCCCTAATTCAAGCATTTCCCATTTTAAACACCATCGTACGTACATAGACAAGGTCACATCGAATATTTCAGCATCGGTTTGTATTACATAGGTGTCAGGTTGATGCAAGGAATTTAAGGAATCGAAATGGAAATAAAGATCTACATGCATATGTGATTTATTTAACTGTTGTTGGTTTTTCGTTTGAAATGGGAAAGAAATTGATTTTCAGTCATAAGGAAAAAGGGCATCGTTCCGAATTGAATATCTGTTCAAGTTGATCAACTCACAATTAGTATATTGTTATCAATTGATGTCATAACGTTCGACTTCAACCTGAATAATTTGCTCAAGTTTTCAGTCGGAAATTGAAGTTTATCACAAGAATATTCGAGAAAAGCGAAGAAAAAACAACGATGGCAATATGAAGGAGACGATAAACAAAAAGTATGGAGAAAAAACATGCCAACAAACTTTTGTGTGTTAAAAATAAAAGGTGTGCAAAAATTCGTGACAAGAATGAAAGGGAAGGAAACGAACTTTTGTCGTCGTTTTTCTCCTTTTTGGCCTTTCGAACAACAAGAATGTTGAATAAACAAGACACCTATTTTTTATAAGTAAAAAAAAATTCTGTCTATGAATTATTCCGAAACTGACAACACATTCGACGAGGTAGTTTCCGTGAACAAATTTCGGTTTCGTTTGCTTTTTTCACTCTTCATTTTCATTCGTAAATAAGGCAAACAAATACTCAAACTTATAAATATTTCAGGGTTTTCGTTTTGGAAAGTTTGCGTTCTGCATTGCCGGTTGACGTTCGAGGGGGGAGCCGATACTCTTCTAAATTCATATGAAAATGCCACTATGGCACGAATTGAATATTAATCGAATGATGCATTTTGACTAGGCGGAATTTCTTCTTCTTCTTCTTCTTTTTTATTTGTTATTTTCTCTTCGTCAATTTTGAAATCGATCGACGAAAATGGAAATGAAAAAATAAGAAAAATTCTCAAATCATCAAGCGATACACCTCAAACGAACAGCTCTCGACCATGAATATTCATCTTTCATTTCACTGAATTTGTTTGGAAATTCTACCGTAACTTTCTCTGAATAATTCAATGCTCGAACTTTTCGTTTCATCATTTTCGAAAATAGTATTGTCGTGAAACATGTCTGTCAAACCATCTTGAATGAACGAAGGAAATACTGTGTGCCGTAATGTTATTTTCAAAGTTTTTCTTTATCACCAACAAGTGTTTTATTTCGAAGGGACGGCAGTATCGGGTGAATAAGGCGAGACCGTTGCCGAAACTCACGGAGGAAATGGGTTGCAAGTTTGTTCATTGACGGTTTTGGACCTAAAGAGAACTTTCTGTTTCGGTTTTTTATTTCGTTGCGTGAAAAATTTTAAAATTTCAATCCTTTTCGGTTGCGAAATGGCTCCTTAAAATGAATCACTCTGATGGAAACGGAAAGAGGACGAATTCTCTTTCGGCCTCGATTGATATTCTCGTTCGCACACAAACGTTTGAGAACGTCAAACAGCAATTTGACGAAATCGTTTCCTCAGCTCGTCAGAATTTCATATTTGCAAACAAACATGAACCAAAATTACAATGTTAAGCAACGAAATGTAACGGTGGCGGCAAGCCATTTACTATGAAGAAAAACGATTCGCATAAGCTACATGTATTCTTTCGTTTCTTTTATTTTTTTTCGTGGATTTTTCGTAATATTGTTGGTGAATTGGATGTGGCATATGTTCTAGAACGGGGTAGTGTTGGAGAGTGTGTACGAATTGTGGTTCGGCAGGCATGTTCATGCAACAGATACCGTTGGACGTTTGCCAAGAAATTTCACTTTGTGTTTGAGCTCCTCAAACAATCATCTGTTTGAATACTCGTATCAAATCAAATATAGAATATTTATGATTGCTGTGGTGTATAATCAATGTTGGAGGATATTCCGCCTTGATAACAGAATTTGTGATTGGATTATAGAATTCAGGTTAAATACATGGCACTCAGGCAGCAACAATAATCATTTATCATTTTTCAAATTGAATTTTTTCTTCTTCTTTCGTCACCAGTCTGGACATCTTCACTCCCTCATGCAAGAGTTCCGCTTTCGTTTTCTTCGAACGATGAAGAATAACGTGAAGGATTTTTGACAACCTTTGCAGTAAAGTTGCTAACCGGGTTTTGTTCAGTCGGCCTGGCTTTCGTTTTGTACACTCTGCGCAACAGATATAGCCAGAAAATCTCTTGAAATTCATCAGCATGCGTTCAGAAGCGGGATCCACACAAGCCTGGTGTAAAGTCTGAATTTTGAAAACCTACTCCAATGCAATGATGTTATCAAATATAACAACAACCACAAACCGCAACAGCAACAACAACAACTGAATGGTTCGATCGTTTTCGCTCTCTTCGCCGTCTTCTGAGATGGTGTATCCAATCTCTCTGCTTATTTATTATTTAATAATTTTTTTGCACGTACGCTGCTACCGTTGCTCCTTGCTGCTGCCAATAGCATGTAGTTTGTAATTCTCTGAAAATTTGATTTGTGAGAACACCGATTAGATTATGACGATGCTATTTTGTATGGTTTCATACATCATCATCATTCCGCCACCGTCATCCAACAGGTTAGATATAACATTTTTAAATGAGAAAACTAGAAGTTTTTGCACAAGATGAAGATGACGATGCCAATGCTGATGGTGATGGTGATGGTGATGGTGCTGGTGATTGTGACGGTTATGGTATATGGACGGCATCGTTTCCTCCACCATATGCGATGTGAAACGACGATGGCATGTTGAAGAGCGAAAATCGTAATAAAATAATCCTTTCATGCGTATTAAAATGCTCGAGTTTTATGGGACACGAAAGAGTATTTTTTTTCCTCAAACGTATGGTAGATAAACAGAGCGAAAGCATATTAACACATTCAACATAAGGATACTTGGTTCGGGACAATTTCGGCATGAAAATTCAACTAAATGACGTGTAAAATGGTGGAGGAATTGAACGCGGTACACATTATGCAATCAACATTATTAAAAAAAAAAAAATTGAGGAAATAGCGAGAAATAATCCGAAAGAAGCCAGAGTGAAAATGGGATAAGCTCGATTAGTATCGTCTATTATCCAAAGACAATGAAAATGGTATTCAGCATTGGCTGGAGGAATGGTAGATTTGAATAGAAAGCCTCATTAGTGTCATTGTCGGAGGGCGGCTGGCATAGCAAACCTTCACCATCGAATTACATTCTTTTTCTTCCATCGCCAGGAAAAAGCCACTACCGCATTGACGAATTTTATTCACAGCTTCAGCGACGATAATCAAGATTACATCTGATATAAATTCAACAATTTAAGGAAACATTGTTTTGACAAGTAAATGATTCTTCCGTCGATATGGCGAGGCATTATCATTGTATTTTTATAATGTTGGTTAATTCGAAGGTTACCTTACCTCACTTTAAACAATGCCATTGTTCACTGATTTCGAACGATTCTATTCTTTATTTCATTTTCTTGCCTGAATAGACAGGCCATACTCCATTGTTATATGAAACAATAGCATAGTTGAAAATTAGGAGACAACCTTCAGATTAACTAACCTTGGCATTCGCATCCTGAATGGATGGGCATTGTGGGACAGATCGAAAAGGTAATGAAATGAATGCCAGCAACAGCAAATTCTTTCACGCAATCGATTTAATCGCTACGAAATCTTTCACTTCATCTCCGCAACACAGAGGTAACATCGTGCTGGTGCTGCATCTACTAAAACTGAATAAATTAATTGGCTGAAATATTCATCGCCTTAGTTTAAACTGAAGGCTCTACCAAAACCAATACGGACGAAGACTGCGATCAAAGGCAACAAAACCGGATTTTCAGATGTAGCTAAAACGCGGACAAGAGCGAAAGATGTTGACTAAATGCTGACATTGCAATCGATGAGAGGCCCACACAAATAGACGCACTTGGAAAATCCAAAGAAAAATATATTTGTGTAAGTTCAACAAAAATTCTCGAGTGGAGGCATTAACAGATAAGGCTTAAAAGAAAAAAAAACGCCTAAAGCCGCACTCAAAAAAAAAAATGATGACGAATAAAATGAGTAGAAAGAAACGGAACCTTCGGAAGGGATGATGATTTTCAATGTGACGAAAATTTTGTCATCATTCGTTAAGGAGAAAAAAATGATAAAAACAAAAACCGAAGAAAAATGACGTGAAAAAGTCCTCAAGAATTAGTGATGAGTTTAACTTCCTGCTGAGGTCCTGTTCAAAAGCACTTTACTCCGAAAACCAACCGATAATTTCAAGGCACTTTTCATGTGTTATATGTTGTGTGCTGCTCCCTCGCCCATATCAACCGCAGCGAATTGCCAGCAAAACGAAATCGAACATAGTACATACATTATTCGGTACATTTTTGTTAAAATATTGTTTGCTTGTTCCGTTTCAAAAGTGATAAATTGGTTTTCGGATAGCAGATAATCTCATAGGTGCTATGCTTTTATGTAGTTCGACCATTAATTCAGGCAACTCAGTGTGTTAGGTTGAGAGCGCGAACATGAGGGATTGGAAATTGCTTCGGGCTGTGTTATGTGAACCATCAAAACGGTATGAAAGGTACAATAATCTGCTTGGTAAATAGTGAGGAACTGTTGAAAACCACATTCGATTCGAATCAATTGCGAATTATCTGTATTTTTCAGGTACATTGATTTTATTGGATTAGCAATCATTCTGATACACATGCGCAGCTGCTTCCTTTCAAATTGGGAGAATGTTTCGAACTCGATATTTTTGCGAATATATCCTTTTTTGGGTAAAATCAACTTTTCCTTCGAAATGATGTATGTAATAGCATTTCGAAGTCATTTTCCATGGTAGAACCAACAAATTGATGGCCAGTGCATTTACTCAACGAACAAATGAAAGTGATTTAGAAATTTTCGAATTGAATCAACTGAAACCATACACATTCTCGTCCTGTCTGTTCCTGTTACTTCAACAGAAGTGAGAGGTCAAACTGTGACGTATAAGTCTGTACGTCACAGTCTATTAAACAATGCGAGTACCCATACAGGAAACAGTACGGTAAGCTCTGGATGAACTAAAGCACATAGCACGATCATCACTTGCCATTCGAATGTTCATGGTATATCAGCACCAGGCATCTGCCTCATTGTGGCTTAATTAAAAAACTTCATTTTGAATTTCTGTTGTTCATTCATTTCGATGTAATAATCGACCAAGTGAGTTATTACTGTGACACGATAACAGCATCGGTTGACGTCAAACTAGCAGATAAATTCCGGCGAAAAGAAAAAAAGCCGTAACCAATGTGATGAATGAGAAACATTTCAGAATTCATTCAATTAGTAATTTCATTGCGTTAATTTGCAAGCGAATCACAATTTTGTCCCGTTCGTTTTTCCCGGCTTCGCTGTTTGATGTCGTCAAATAGATTTTCCATCCCTGTTTGCATTTTACTGCCAACGGTGAAATTTTAACCAAATAAAATGATGGCAAAGAACGTCAAGTAGAGAAACCAGAAGAAAAAAAATAATAGAGAAATGAATTAACGTTAAAAATGGCTGCCCAAGTGCACAGCACAAGTTCTGTTTTAGATTGGAAGCATTCAGTTGCACCATTTATGTATTAGCATATTATATAATTGCTAGAGCTATAATTTCGCTTTCGGAATGTTGCGAGAATGGTTATTAAATTATGATAATGTGATAAAAGAAGAAGAAAAATCCGTCAATGTCTTCATTTGCCCTTTGCGCTTGGCTGCCTTTCAATTCAATGTAATATTGGGCATGTTTTGCGGGAAGCAGCAATCATTCCCGCGTAAGCGACTGAAAGGGAAAAAAGTCATTATTGTACTTGAGTTATGTACAATTCAAGGCTCCGAATGACATTGTGACAATATTTTCTATTATTTCTGATTTGGCTATGCTACGTTGAGAGCAACCTCGAACCGTCCCGTTTCAAATAAGGTACAGCTAACTCCGAACGAGGCGGAAAAGCATGGAAAGCCCCCGTATCAACAGGAAATATGAATTGATAATTTAATATTTGAAAAAAAAAATGTAGGCGAATGGAGAAGTTATCATAATCATTTGAAGGGAAAAAACGGAAGCACAAAAAGTTGATAAGCAGGAAGAGTGAGAGAGAAAGAGAGGTAGAGAGATGGAAAGGAAAAAACACATTGCAGAAAATAGAAATTCATAAAATGAGTAGAAATTAAATTGTTTAATGAAAATGATGTGCATTTGCGCAGAATGCCAACAACCCCAGCAAAAAAAAAAAAAAATAATAATAATAATACGTTGGTGGTGCGTACTGGCAGTGGCCAAGGTAACGGCCAAAAATTATAATTTCATTCTCATTTCGAATCATCGCATTAATTTCACAACGAAGCGTTCTTAGCGGTATTGTGTGTCAGATCTCATAATGAAATTCAACCATAACTCAAGTGATGAAAACTGATTCGAGTTGAAACCAGCGGCCCTCATTTTGAGAATTCTATTTCATGTTGCATTACAATTCTGATGACGGCGAATTGCCAATAATGAAAGAATGGAAATATTGGCGGTGAAAAATCAAGTCGTTACAAACAATGGAAGACCAAAACCTCCTGTAACGATGGCGAGACGAAAGCAGATATTTCCGTTTTGATTTTTCGTTTCATATTTTTTGTTTGTTTGCTTTCGTAACATTAGTGTCGTCTTAGGGCAATGGTGAGGATACAGAAGGCGTCTTATGACAGTCGGAATTGTAATGGAATTGAGCGACAGAGATGTCACCATCTATATTTGTGGGTGACAGCTGAAATTCGCCGAAATATTCCGGGGATTCCATAACCGCACAGGAACAATGTACGAATTGTATTGAATCAACTTGAACACACCTTGCGGTCGATGAGACATATACGATAAGGCTCGCAAATGATGCTGAATTTGGGCAAATGCCGATTGTGGCAAGTTTTGACGTTGTAGCATGCGATCAAATCGAAACTTATTCCGAAAGCGGTGTGTAATACCTACTCACTCGAATTACGAACAATGTTTACAAAATTTGTCAGTCAATGCGGTAATTGATAAAATCGTCATATCTATGTGTGTCATTATTTGTTAACTGAATTGCCAAAGAACTGAAAAACGATTCCTCGAAAATCATTCACAGTAGGATGAAAGCCCATTGACACACATTTCGTTAGGTTGAATTAACTTTTTCGAATTCGTTATCGTTGCTCCAAAAACAATGTCGCGTGTGACACATCTGTTTCGTTGTCCCCAAAAAAATGTCTACCTGCCATTGATTTGATTTTTATTTGAGCACCATCGAACCAAGCCAAAATCAGTCATGTTCAATTAAACGGTTGACGTTCATTCCACAGCAACTGATCCTCTTGATTGTCGTCTGTCATTCTGTGGAAAATAAGCCATCTTCTCGATAAGGCGTATCCCCTATCCGAATAGAATGGCTCGCAAAATGATTATGTACGGAAAATTGTCGCCTGAATAATTAGTCTGGTGATACCAAACAATTTACTGAGAAACGATTCACACTTAACGTGTATTCAATTTCGACAATCCGCATGAAAGAAACGACTCCCAAATGAATAATTTGCAAAGTGATTTCAACTTATTTTCTTGTTTACGGCTGTCGTCTGTTGAATCAATTGTATGCTTATAATGACCGGAGCGAACCGCACAACGTACTGCCGGACATATTTGGACTGATGGCTTTGGCGATAATGAGACGAGAATATCAAAATTTCATTATTTCAACGGCCGGTCGACTTCGACCAACTGCTTTTCTTACAACGCAATAGTTCTCAATCTATTATTGGCATTAATTTATTCACATTTTGTGTAAAAGTTTAAAAGAACGAAGAAAAAAAACAAAATGGCTCAGCCGAAAAATATTGGCTCAGGTCAGATAAAACTGTCTGCTAAATTGGATTCAAAATAGGCAAATGGCACCAACGAAGAAAGCAATATCATTTTCTCACACATCCATTCCGTTCAGCGGGTGACACCATTTTTTCTCTTGTTTTTTGCTTCTTGGCCGATTGTATTTTAGGACAAAATTGTTTACTTAGTGGTTTATCGGTCGAGGAATGATTCCGATCTGAGACTGAATACCAAGTGAGGGAATACTATTTTATGGTTATGATTATCACGAAAGGGCTTGGCAGCCACATTTAGAAATGCCATGACAATGCGACCCATTATTTTCCTATTATGTCGTTGAGTTAAGATTGTGTGTTTGGTAGAATTTATCGTTTCCAAATGAAAGCATTTGCTGAGTACAGAACCTGTGAATTTTTGTCGGTTGCTCAATCGAAAGTCTAAAAAAACATGCTGCAGGAAGATTCGATTCACCGTATTCGGAATGGTATTGATTTTTGTGGTGATTCAAAACCAGAATTAATGCGACGTATTCGAAACGTGTCAATTCATCCAGTTGAGGCAGACCAAAGCAAAAATGCTCCGAAACTGTAATAATAGTAGAGTTTGGTTCGACGGCAGTCATCAATATAGCCACAATTCTAATATGTCGGTTTTGCGCATTAACACGGAATTCCTTTCCCTGGTCAAAATTTCTGGTTTTCTCTCTATTCGAACTCATACCGAAAGATGAAAGCGAAAGAAAAAAAACCCGACGAAATACGAAAAATACACAAATTGTGACAAAAAAAGAAAGCCCCGCACACAAAAACGAATTGAGGCTGGAGGCAGACGACCGCAAGTCCATCGATATGAAGTCGTACTTGAATTGGCGATTTGCTGTTGCCTTTTTTTCGAAACCAATAAAAAACAAACAATATTTTGCTGCGTTTGTATGCGATGGAATAAGCGATTACTCTGCTTTTAATTCATTAAAGAAACACAGTGAAACCGAAACACAACCACGACAAACCTAAACGAACAGGCGAAAAAAACCAAATTGAAGCGAAATGAAAAAGAAAGAAAAAAAAGTGAAGAAAAAAAAAATCGTGAGATAACATCACACATCCAAAACATTAATATGATGTGTTGTTGTTATACATGTTCATTTAAACTGCCAGAACCATACGTATAGGATTCAAATGGAACTGGATTTCCATGCTGTTTGATGTGAGTACGGTACAACGAGTAAATAAACAGACACAAAGAACCGATGTGGAATACAAAGTGAAATACAGTTCTGGCAAGCCGTAACAAGCCTGCACACGAAGTCATAGCATTTAAGAAATAATCGAACACAATTCTGCAGTCTTCAACCAAACGTCAAACGCATCGGCCTGTTTTATTTCACAACAACAATTTGAGTTGAATTGTGTTGTGCTGTGTGTTTCGATATTATTAACGTGTTTATTTCTTTTCGAGACTAAGCCAATATTCGTGTGCTGCTTGACCACTGTTCCGACGAGCGTAAACTATATCTGACCATCGGTCCGCAGATCAATTGGTCGTTCGACTGGTTATTTTGTTGTTGTTGTGAATTCTCATTCTACGAAGTTTGATCATAGTTCTAAGCGAAAAAGATCAAGATGAAGTTAATCATTTGCATTTTCATCATTTGTTCAATGCGACAATTGTCATCAGCCCAGGTGACTAATGGGGTTGCCCCAGCTGGTGCTGGTGCGTGCAATCCAGTTGGTGGATATGTAAGAAGTTTTTTTCTTGTTTTTGATTTTCGTAATTTTCTCATTATTTCTTTAATTCGTGTTGAATGCTGCGTTTTATGCTAATTCTGTTGCAAGCAATAAAGCAAGCATTCGACTTCGGCTATAATCAAGAGACGTGATTGCGTGATGTTATTTTCACCTGAAGCGCACGAAGTGTTTACAGTTGTCGTTCAAAAGTTCGTGGGCCATTTTGCGCAGAGAAATGCCGATATAATTTTTTTTTTTTGTAAAAAAATGCTGTTTTCATTTATTTAAAATAAAATTCAACAGCAATTTATATTATCATAGCTGTTGGTTTGCAATCACCGGTAAAAGAAATCGATGACAAAAAAAATTGAATTTATACATTTTTTTCATCCGAGAATTTCTGCTTAGTAATTTAGCTGAATATGAAATAATTTCATTTGCAATACTCCGAAAAACCGAAATACGGTCACCGTGACGATATACATTGGGCGACCGTCGTTAACCGCATGAAAACAACATTTTGAAATTGAAAAAAAAAAAACAAACAAAATATTTTCCATCCAACAGTGTCAACTTCATACTGATTGTTGCTCCAGGAATTGCCTAACGTTTCGCTACAAATGCATCAAATCGCGAAATGACGAAGGAAATAATGTACACATTATCGGTGGAACTGTTTCTATTTCACCTGTTGTATCGTCAGTTCCACAATCGCAGCAACAACCCACTGTAGAATTCAATAATGTTCAAGAGCTTGTCGATCGATTCGGCGAGGATGCATCACCGTCGAGTAGACCATCTACCCTTGCACCTCCACCATTGTTTCACCCCTCGAATGAACAACGTCCTCCACAAGCCGCTTCAGTTCCATTCTACCCGACCACCAACACAAACAACTTTGATATTATCGGCAACTCTGAGAACAATCATGGCGTCTGCTATGAGCTCGGCCGTTCGGTGAGTATTGCCTGCGTTAATGCTAATGATGACATTCATTTCAATATTTTCGCTTCGGCTACTACGAGTCGCGAACAATTTATTTATTTATTTTTTGTTTGCATTTTAGT
>JANSTV010055270.1:0-13058 GCA_027564135.1 Lestremia cinerea
GAAAATCCATTCATTGAGAATTGTCTTCGATATTTTCGGGATATTGGCCGATGAAAAATTTATGATGAAATTTCGAGGCATTGCATTTGCTCTGGCGATTGTGTGATTGCTGAGCGAATGGTTGGCATCGTCGCTTTATCACGACTTGCTTGTGTGAGTACGTGTGTGTGTGTGTGTATGTGTTTGATGCTCGAAAAGATTCACCTGTATCTTCGTTACGTAATTATTATTCAGCAATATTCACCCGACTGATTACATCATCGTCGAGCCCAGACGACAATCATGAAACGTGTTATTACATCAATAGCCTGAACGTCGTCCTCCTTTTCTTTTCGTTTCGTTCCGGCGAATCAATAATGGTACCGAGGTTTTGAAAATCTAATTATGCTCGTGTAATGACGGGGCACGAGAAATGATGATGACAATACGGATATTCAGAGGAGCATTCAGTCCATTCGATGACACCGACGGTGTGCTGTTGCTCGGCATCGGCAGGTTTCATTACGAATTCACCTTTCAGAAATTGCACTGGGAAACACGAACACCAAACGGATGGGCTGATGGTGGGGGCCGAGAATGGAAACAATGGCTGAAAGAATTGCCGAGGCGAAAATTGAAATGTTGGTTTTAATTTGGCGGTGTTTGGCTCGACGGAAACGTGGCGACCGGGTGCCAATTGAGTGCGTATGTGTATGGTTGTGTGTATGTATGCCACCCAATCGGTTAATGCGAACGACGAAAACTAGGGGCGGATGTTGCTCCAAAGCAGCATATTACGTCATAAATCCACCATCCAAACACATCGACACCCATTGCCGTTTTATTGACGTATTATTTTCTACGTGACAAGATTAATGAATTGCATTAACATAACATTAGCCCCAAGCACTGGACTGTTCGGTGCGGTGCATGAATACAATTTCGTTTGATCGTTGTCTTTGCGGGCAACCGGGTGGTGAGGCTGACGCGTCGTCCCAAATCGTCAATGAAACGACGATGATGAATTCTCGTGTTTTGCTGCGGTGTTGTTTATCGTTTTTTTTTCTTTTTATTTTTTATTTGATTTAATTTGCTGCGGTTCGGCCTTTGATTTTCGGCCCGAAACGAATAGGCTGGGTGAATACATTCGGGAGCGACAATGGCTGAGAGTGTTCACTTGAGCAGCGCGCCCACCTTTTGGGGTTGATGCTGTTTTCATAGCCGTCACCCGACTCCCATCGGAAGTGCCGATGAATATTGCCGTCGGCGGCAGTGGGCGATATTTCGGTGATTTTATGGAGCAATCCACGACCATTTCGAGGAGCACTACCGTTCAACCACCGACAACGATGTCAACGACATCAACGGCATTGTATTTCACCGAGGTCTGTCATCGAACAATCTAATTTGATTTAATGGAGGTATTTTGTGTGTTTGCAAACGTACACTGAATTAGATGGAAAAGCCGACAAAAGAACCATAAAATTACATGACTGCGTCGATAATGCCAATTTTTGTGCTTTCTTCGCCTGTCGATGGTGGAATTTCCCATTTCCCATCGAGTGATGAATACCAAAGTGATTTTTTCGGCTGGGATTTTCTCGACCGATTTTTGATCCCTTTTTCCGTTTGGTGATTTTCCCGTCTCTTTCCACGCGATTCGTCTTCATCGACTCCGTCCTCGTCTACGATGCCATTGTCGTCATCGTCGTCATTCCATCGCAACATTCTGCTTCTTTTTTTTTTTCTTTTCGTCCAAGTTTGCTGCCGAAACGAGTTTGAATGAAAATTTTTGACTGGTTTTTCTCCGTTTGTGCCTTTTTCAAACCATTAGACAGACACTAAGCTACGCACTGTCGATGTCATCATTTGATATTGTTGAATAAATAAGTTATAATATCGGTTTTCAGCGTAATTTTTATGCGAAAACGGCTTCTTTTCCCTCTCCCGCTCACTCAATTTCTGAAATGGCTCTGGCGAACATGTTCATCCAGTCGATGACATTGCAAGTCGAGCCGAATCATGGCTGGATGTTTATTTTCGGCATTTTATTCGATTTCGATCGTTAGCCGTACATTGGCCAAGCCATTCCATGGGCTCAGAGACAATGGCTGCGCTTTATCTAAATCGTAATCGCAATAATATTATAAAGAACGACTTATAGATCTCCGTTTCGTGGATTTCCCATTGAAGTCAACGCGACATGGCGAGGCGACGAGCATGAATGCCGATGCCGATGATGACGTTGAAAATGATAATTCAGATTTGTGAAGATCTTGTATTTGATGCGAAACGATAAACAAAAATGCATAAACTATTTATTTTGAAATAAATTTTATTTTCGGGAAATTGACACAATCAGGGCGATGATGACGACGACGAGGATCGACGAGGATGATGAAACGAGCATTGTATTGCATAATAACACAATATTTCATGCTCATCCAGAGATGATGCTGTACATCGTGACGGTGTTTGTGCATTTGTTTGCTTTTCAAAAAGAAAAGAATGGAAGATTTTTCGTTGTCATTGAAACTGAATATGACTGGTGAGATATTGCTGCATCATTTGAGCGGGTGTTTGTAAATGAGATGGATCGACGCCCGGAAGCGCGCACAAACACACACATACATACATACACATACACATACACAAACACACAAACACACACACACACACACAAACATGCAGACATGGCTCGACATCACGTTGAATTTGTGTCTTCGACGGTGATGGACAATTTGAATGATGAATCAAGATTATCGCGCTGCGTTCGATTCAATCGCGCTCAAGTGGCTTCCGGTTCATATCTACCGTGAGTGTGCATCGTCGTCCTTGGGAATTCGCACACGGTCGGGATATTTTCCGCTCCAGCACATAATTCAAAGATGTTCAGGGGTTTGCGCTTAGCGGCAAACAACGGCACACAACGATACAGATTAGAATGTTCATTTTCGTTCGATGAGCTTCGATGTGGTTCACCAAATGAATGTTATTCGGGTGATGCGATTCGGTGTATGCGATATCATCCACTTCATATCCGCAGTCGAGCGTCAATTTCCGATCGAACGACCTCTTATTTTTGTAAGTTCATCCAGAAAAATATTCGATTTTCGACGAATGTAGGTGGAGAATTTTGGGGACAGGGTATGAGTCTGTGTGTGTGTGTGTGTGTATTCCGATTCGACCCAGCTCAAAAAGAATAAATTCGAATAATGAAATAATAAAAACGACCAGAATGGACCAGCAAACTGAGAAAAATTTCAAAAGAATTTTTAATAATATGAAAACATACGCATTGAACGCTTGCTGGGCGCGTCGCTTGCGGAACGCTTTGATTTTGTCATCGACGATGATTTTTGCTGTGTTTGGGATTTTCAAATGGAAATGATACTGTTATTTTCTGTTTCGACACAGGCGAAGAGGGAAGGGGAAAGGGTGGAGAAGGAGAAGAAGAAAATTCAATCGACAAAGAGACCGTCAGCGCGAGTGATGCTCTCAAAAAGGAATTCATTGGAAAACGGCAGGTTGCATCACCACAATTTGAAAGCCATCGTATTCCATCATAGCCAAGGCAATCAAGCTACTGTGACCATTTCAAGATTGCATTGGAATCCCATGAATTTTGACAATCACACTTTGAATAAAATCCCGCATTCAAAGCAAATGAAAATGGTTAAAGCAAAAATTTTTATATTAAATTTATGCAAAAATATGAAATACCGTCTTCAAGCGAAGACGGCGAAGCAGCGAAATGGCAAACGGCGACAACAGCAACGAGAAAAAACCCCCAAACTCAATGGCTTCATTGGCGTCGAGTAAATAACTAATAAAAACCATGAGAAATATTGGATGTGACGAAGCACGAGCAGTCGCGACGAGACGCGCCAGAAGAAACTTTGTGAATTATTTAAGCAATTTCTTTGTAATTCGATTTGAAAAGTTGGCATTCGATGCGATTGTAATCGCTGGCTAAAGGGATTCCAATGGATCAATTAATTGCCGGCCTGTGGCCGATTTGATGATGTGTGCAGAGACAATGAGCTGGAGCGATGTGAAGCCATCTGGCGGGCACCGAGTCGACTGGAATGGCAAGCGGTGGTCTGACAATCCGGCACATGTCACTCGGACAGTGAATGGTCGAATTGGTGTCGACAATAGGGACATCTCTCTGTCCCTCTCTGTCTCTCCCTGCATAATTAATAGTTAATCTAATTTTCATTTTCGTTCCATTCGGCAAAGATTGCTGCTGGCGGAGCTCTTACAAAAAGGTAATGATTTATTCATGTCGGCCAGGGCTTAATTGCGGCTACGAATCGACATTGTCGTCGGAATGCAATTAGACTGGATTTTGGGGCGAGAATTCGATGGGGATTCCGTTAATTGACCCATTCGGGAATAATTTGGCATTTGATGTTTGACTCGACGGTCTCGATCGATCATTGCCAACTGTGGCGAATCTCGAGGATCCAGCCCAGCCTCTGGAGCACTTGCGACCACTTCAAAGTCCACCCGCATCGCCATTACGCATTCGAATTCATTCCTTCAATTTCACGCCTCGTATCATCGACTATCCATTTCGTTGGCCCGAAATTGTTAACAATTGATGATTAACGAATGGTTTCCCGTACGAGGCTTGTGTCCACAATGACAATCAACCAACAGCTAATGAATAATGAAATGATCGGATTTCATTGTAAACACCTCGAGCGTTTGTCGTGTGCCGGGCGGCCACTCGAAACGAGACGGAAAAATACGAAAGACGAACACTCTAATTGAATTCGAATCAAACAATTCGAGAATCGGAAAAGGTAATTTGAGACATCAAAGCGATGCGATGTTTTCATTAAGCGCGCATTTTTATTCCAGCTTATTTTTCGTCTGCTTCTTCTTCTTCTTCTTCTTTTTTTCAATTTATTTTGCATTTTAATTTTCCGGCTTGCCTTTGTCTGTGTCAGCCGCAGTGTGTGGTGGCGCGTGTTCCTACTGCTCCGCCTAATGCCTGACTGGAATTGATTTCGACTCGAGTCGAGTTCATTGAATTTCCAATTATTTTTCGAATCGAAACGGAAAAAAACAAAACGAGACAAAAAACAAGTGGGTTGAAAAACAATTGGAGAGAAAAGATTTTCATTTGGTGGATGATTGAATATGGAAGGGCTTCTCTGTTGAGGTCATTGTCATTGTGGGGCCATTTCAATGAATGAGCGAATCCTTCGAGAAGATAGGACAAATTCATCGACTCGCTTGAATTGTCAGCAAGGCGATAATGCGAAGCGTATTGTCGTTTTACAAATGTTCGGGAGTTGGAAATGTCATTTGTCAATGGGCTGACCAAGGCTAGTGATGCGTTCTGTGGAAATCGGTCAAAACCGGAACATAATCAAAATGTGACAAAGATAACCCGAAAACGATTCCAATTCGACAAAAACAAAATGACAAAAAATAGCAGGCGCATTTCGCTCGAGTTCAAATATTGAATTTGTCATTCTGGAAATAAATTTAACGCATTGTCACCGACCGCAAAAACATAAAATACATTTTGGATGGCAGCCAAGCGCAAAACCTGAAATGTTGAATGAATTAAAAAAACGAGAAATAACAAACGGCGACGGTGAATGAGCAAAAGAGTGAGAAAGAGAGGGTGTGAGAGGGAGATCAGAAGAATCTCATAATGAAACCAACAGAAATATTGTCCGTTCGAAACGATTCCAAGTTGGAGCCCAAGTACGCATCAGTGAGACAATCACCAGTCTGAGGAGGATCGCAAAAAGAAGAAGAAGTAAATCGCAATCGTGATGGGCGGTTTAATTAATTTTTGCGTTTCGCAAAAAGGTATCCGTCTGTTCGATGAGTGAAATTTGTGTTGGTTGTGAAATTGAAAAGGTGTCCGCGGAACGAACAGGCAAAAGCATCCCCCCCTTTCCTCCTCGCAAATGGGGCAAACAATAACAATGGGAAAAAGTAATTAATCGTTGGTGTTGAACCGTCATTTAATTTGAATGGTTTTCATTTGGAAACTAACCCACTCCGTGGTAGCCATGCAGATGAGCCAGTGTTCGAATGTGTCAACTCGGCTGTCGGCTATCCTTTTGATGGCATTCCAATACTCGGCAATGATGCTGTGAATTTTCGGGTAAAAACTGCTGGACCAATTTATCCGTTAATGTTCCGCTGGGATGTTGGCATCGGCACAATCATCGAAACGACACCACATTTGAATTTTAATTGTTCGTTTTTATTTGCACATTACACATCAGCCGCACTCACTCACTCACTCGTCCGTCTCACACAAAAGCACTCATTCACCTTGTCACGTTGATTAATCGAAACTGTTTATTCGAAAATGCCACAATTGACGTGGAAAATGTGTTTTCCTCGGCGACCGATCGTGGCACGCCGTGTCACAAAGCACCGCCTTTAACCGTTTAACCGAGCGCTTTTCGAATTTACCGTTGAACGATTGAATCGAACCTTCGCCACTGATATCCCATAATTCGTTCAATTAGAAATGCCCGTCAAGAGTTGTCCTTCACTCACAAAACACGCCAATATCAAGTCAAGTCAATGCTCGCGTTCGTCACGAAAATTCGTCGAAAATTCCAACGTCGTTTATTTTTCTTCTTTTTTTTTTAGCAAAGAGCTGCTCGCACCAAAATCGCACACTATTTTTAAATCGAGCCAAAATGTTGCGTCAACACCAACCGAAGAGACAAACAACGCATACCGAGGATCGTATCGTACTGAATCACATTCAAATCACAACCAGCTCTGGCAGCGCTCGGCAAGAGTTCAAAAACCGTTGAAATGTTCGAAACCCGTCAAATGGTTCGAATGGTTAGCAGACACTCACAGACACAGGCACACAGCAGTCGCACACGAACGAGCGATGCGTTCCGGTGTTGCGCATGGTCATGTCAAGCGGCTGTGTGCTTGCGTTTGTGTGTGAGTCCACCCGCACTGTGGCGCGTGGTAGCGCTACCTTCAGCGATATACAGTCAGTTCGAGAGACGTATGTAGAATTTCGATTGCAGCACAGGACGATTCGGTGATGGAACAATCCATTGGAGCGGTAGCTGTTACTGAATGCGGATCAGTTGTTGTGTTTGCCGGAATGGATGAGTTGTCTTCGGCATCGTCGTTGACGATGGATGAACGCTGGATAACACGTGAATTATACGGCGATGTATCAAAGAGGATCCGACACAAGTCGATACCATCAAACTGACAATGTTTGATGGTGGCCTATTCTTCCCTTCGGCAACCGGAATGCACGGTTATGGCATCAGGTCAGGCAATACGTAATGGCCTGTTTTCGATATCAAACACAATCTTGAAGCGATGGTTGACCGAAAAATGAAGCGGAGCGAAGAGCGAAGAGAAAGGAAATTTGTGGGAGAAAAAAAACTATTTTCGGCCGACCGGGCGGATGGGCGAGGAGTGGTGCGACGCAATGACTCTTTTAAAACGGCATCTCTCGATTCGGGCCGAGTGCGAGCGCAAAAGATCAACTTGCTGAAATATTAAGCACTGAGAGTTGAATGTGCTGAATTTGGAATAAGCTTTAAGTCGCATTATGTTTGGATTTTCGGATGTACCTCACTGTGGATGGGTGTGCCGAGTGAACGATGGAGTACGTTCGGCACGACCGAACGGTGAATTTAAAAGATGCATGCGACGTTCAGTGGTTTCTCGAAACAAGAGCAAGTGAATAACCTGGCACGGCGTGTGCTTGTGTGTTTGTTTTCGGATTCATCGCCCTTCGAAAACTACACACTAGCCCCACCTCCGCGGTGTCCCGTCCTCCAGGCGTCCCCGAAGAACCAAAACAGATTGCTTTCGGTGTAATTATCCTATCTCGATATACGAATGCTTTTGGCATTGATGCGAATGCCAAATGCTTGCTCCACTGAACAAAGGATCAGTTTCTATCCGGTGAATTACATGCGATTCATTCGAGCATCGTCTAAATAATGTAATATTAACCTTTTTCCATACGTTTTTTTCTTCCCTTTGCTCGCTTCGTTCTCGCTGTGGCGAAACGACAGTTTACATTTTGAAATGTCGTCGGAGGCTTTCGCATTGGTTTGGAGACGCGATGTGCGGTGCGATGATACAAACCAAGTAACCAAGTTGAAAATTCGAAATCATTTTTGACTTTTGTTCGCTTCGAATTGCTGTGTCTCGTGCAGGCGGAGAGTCATTCGAATTGAGATGCGGCAACGACAAAGGAATGGAATTTACTGCAATTTCGGTCATCCGTTGGGAGCCAGTGTCAGCCTGTGGGATTGTCGGTGTCGGAGACCCGAAATGCATTTAGTGGGGCTTATTGTGGGAATTTTAAATGAATTCGGACACATTCGAGTGGTTTTGGACGAATCGACCGAAGTCTGATGGATTCGGAAAATTTTGATTGAAATCGGACAAATTTCACCGAATTCGGTCAAATTTAACCGAATTCGGACAAATTCAACCGAATTCATTCGGTTTCGATTAAATTTAACCGAATTCGGACAAATTTAACCAGATTCATTCGGTTTCGAACAAATTCGAACAAATTTACCCAAATTGGAGCAAATTCCAACAATAATTATTTCGAAACCATTCCAAAACCCTTGAAATTGTCGCTGAAGTGGAATCCTCAACTCGAACCCCGAGTTCATCCTTCCGTTTGCTCCTCCGGACTGCATTTCCGGATTACTGCTCCTTCACTGGTCTCAAAGCTCTAATCCTCTGTCGAAATCGTCGTTGTCATCACCATCGGTATTGTGGTTGGTTGTTGTGAACAAGTAGCTGACGGATGCATGGAGCACGTTCCAGCGAGAATGTCGCAACCATAAATGAGAATACAAAACTGGGGAAACGAGAACGGATGGAATGGTGATGTCATACACTCAGATTTTAATAAACATTGAAATGTCCTCGGATGGGGTAGACTTGTTGGAACTTCGAATGGGTTTTACGAAACGACCGCAAACGCAGCATCACTGTTACAATTGTCGAAAAAAGGAGCGAACGATGCGAAGAATCGGCTCATGTCAAAACCCGGAAACGATGAACATTTCGAAAGCGGCAAAAAATGTGATTGAATTTTTCTCGGTTTTGACAAAGGGCTCATTGTGTTGATGTTTCGGCGAGGGGTGAATGAGTGCGGTTGCTGCTTGGGGTTTCGGTAGTTGATGGTGGTGTCATGTCGCGACGGTGGCGTCAACAATGGCCCACTTATTGCTGGGGAAGCGTGAAATTGATTCGATTAAGGTCGTGTCAAGGCACAATTGGACCATTTTCCCTCAAAATGGGGCGACCGAGTGACAGTGTCACTCGTTCACGCCATTCCGACCTAATGAGCCACGGCAATCGAGACTACTAATTCACCTCAAATGGATTGTTTTCCTTTCGGTGGCTTTGCCAATGCATCAAATGCAAATAACCATTGAATCGAATCGAGTTTTGTTTGCCCAAAACGAATCGACGAATCCGTTAATTAATCATCAACGAATTACACAGCTCGACAGCAACCGCATCTTTCATTTTCCAGAATGCAATCCAAAAAGTCGAGCAAACGGCAAGACGTGCACATTCCGAACATCCGCAATCAGAGTTGGTAATTTGAGTGATTTGATATGAACGCAATGCAAATAGAAATTGTTTGAAAGTTACATCGTCCCATTTGATTTCATTTAATTAGAAGATGATGCTTGCCGACGTCTGTGGCTGTGGCTGTGTGCGATGATGCGAACGTGTGTGTGTGTGTGTGTGTGTGTGTGTGTGTGTGTGTGTGTGCCTGTGCGGTGGGAATTTCGATGATAAACTACTCAACGGCAAACTAGCATCAGCTTTAGTTGCTGCGATTTTACTGAATTTTCGAAAACTTAATTATTTCAATGCGGTTGGAACATTGTTGAATCGACTTGTGCAGAGGCACAAGAACTCTCTTGTTGTTTCCAGTTGATTTTCACATTCTTGAGATGTTTCACGTTTTTATCTTCCGTTCGCCAAAGGAAGAGAGTAATGAAATACTTTGATGATTTCCAGCAGGCGAACAAGAGCAATCTCTTGGAAATCGGCGTCGAGTCGATGCCTTTCCTTCCCGCCGCTTGCTTTGACATTGTCTCCTCAATTCGTTTTGTTTGTTTTTTTAGCGCAGTACGACTTAGATCAGCTCTCATTTCGAAACGATGACACGAAAATTGTCAAGGAAATTTCGAATCCGTTCAGTTTCACATCCAAAAGAACTTCAAGACAGGTAAGTCGCTTGTGTTTTGGTTTTTGTCGGAGCAGATAACAAACATTTGATTGAAGTACATCCGGAATTTCACGATGACGAAATCTCGTACCGCACAATGACAGAATGAACGAACCAAGTCAAACCGAACAGAAAAATATACGAAAAAGTCACATTCACGAAATAAAGAATGCGAAAATTCGAGAAAATAATTTATTGTCATGGAATTCCTTGGCTTTCCGTCTCCTTTCGGCTGCCTTCTCACCGCTCCGTTAATCTGATTCAACGGTGGTCCAATGAGTGAGCTCTGGTATGTGTGTGTGTGTGAGTGTGTACTTGTGTGCGTGAGTGTGTGTGTGCCGGTTTCGAAGTCTCTTCTGCGGCTCCTAACGCACACGCACACTGGCAACGTGAAACCACTGAAAAACACATGTCAACGTTGTCCCAAATCGAAATGATGAATTGCTGCATCGTACCGCGTGCGCGAGAGATGTCATTGCGTATGTTTTGGCGGTGTGTGAGTGCGGTGCGTTGCCTTCTCTAATGTTAAATTCATGGTTCAGTCGCATTGCATGGCCTACATCCCGATCGCTGGGCCCATTTCGAGCGAACGACCATAAAAGAGTTTATGAAAAGGACAAATTGTTCTTGTTTTGGTTCTCTTCTTCTTCGTCTTCTCCTTTTATTATTCAATCGCAGTGCCGACCGAACGTACAAAACAGTTGCAACCAAAGTCTCGAACAAGAAATTAAAGTGAAAACACAAATTGCATAATAAAATCCATTGGGCCGGCTTTCACATGGGATTTGTGGCGCAACAGGAAGACTCTGCGTCTCGTCTAATTTCCAATGCTGAAGATGTCGTGCCTGCATCGCTCTTCCTATCAACTCATTAACTCATACCGGAGTCTTGGCGGATTGTTTGATGCGTCATCGAACCGTAAACCGCTCCGAGCACACCCTTCGCTTGCGTATGCCGTACTTGTCTTCCTTAAACCATTTTGATGTTCTCGTTTTCGATAGACGAACCAAAACCGGCAACGACACAAAAAGAAAACAATTTCAAGTTCGTTTCACCGTAATCGAAACATATTAAACGAATTAACTTTGAATGACGAAGCACCGAGCGATGGAATGACAAAGACCAGAAACGTCAAACAGCGGAACCATCAAGATCGCTGATGGATTTCCCAAGTACATTGTCGTCGTCGTCATTTTCCGTTGTCGGTGTCACTGTCGTCATTGTTTGGTTTCCAGGCAAGAATAACGAAAATCGAATTCACCGACGAAAAACCCGCACCGAAATGATGAACAGCCCAACCAGCACATGTTCGGGAATGTTTCGGGGCGGTTTCGAATTGCATTCGAGCGAAGTTTATGTCAAAACGAAAATGATTCTTTTCAGTTCGAGTTGCGGGATTTTTTTTTAAGTGAAAAATGAAGAAGAAGGAGGAAAAGACGAGATAAAGAAATCATGGAGATGGAGAGTGACACTCTCTTTCGAAATGGTGGATGGGGGAGCCGTTCATCATCGACAATGTGGAATGGTTTCGGCACCGAAGTTGATTGAATTTAAATAATAATTTTGGTGTCGTGTTTTCTGGCATTGAATTGACAATGCGTTGCTTTTGTCTCGATCCTCGAAAAGGTTGATGGTGTTTTAATGAGTGGCGGGCATATGGTTTCGGCAAGAGATCGAATATGATGCGGTCGATGAAATTGTCAGTTTTTTGAGTTTTGAATCTGGTTGCGGAGCGGCGCTGAGTGCTCGTTGCCAAATTGCTACGACGAATTTCTCACCAAAAATCCTCCTCGTACTTAACGCTGATCCACTTGAAGGCCATTCAAGATGAAACTCAGCATTCTTCCAGTCAAATCCCTTTCACATTTAACTTTTGGTCATAAATCACCATCAACCGTCTGTAATTAACGGTCGAATTGTGCTGTGCCAAAATCTCTTCAAGAATCGTCCTCTTCATACTAGTACACATATGGTCGTTGGGTAAATTCGAGCGATTCACATGGAACTCCCTGCCGTTTCGAACCGAGTCATTCAAATGGGCATTTATCCGCAAACCAAAACGATGTCATTCCTATTTGGAAATCGAATGTGACAGTATTTTTACACAAATGACCCGGGCCGCTGAATGCATTCAAATTTCATCAGTGAAAGGGATCAAAACCGCATCATTTGCTATTTGCATTTTTAATGAACGTCGATGATTTATTTTATCGAGCAAAAAAAAATTCCATCGAATCGAGAAATCATTGAAATATTCAACGTGAAATCGGCTTACCAGTGCTGCCGTGGAACGCATTGGAACCAAAACGACAAAGTCAACTCGAAATTATTAATAACCTCCTCAACAGCAAATATTTTATTCATATTTGCATGGCCTCGATGAACGCTGAACGCTGAGCAGTGAATGATGCGATGGCAGCGAGAGAGAAGGCACTCGCACCATTAGTGCATATTGCCATTGACATCGACATGACTATTGTCACCAGCTCGTCGTTGAATCATCAACGCCTCATCCCATCAGGGCCATTAACGTCGCACAGCCAAACCGAGCCGAATGTCTAATTTTGGGTTTGAAAATGGCCCAAAGTTGTTGCTGGAATGGCATTGTGCTGGTTGTTGTTCGTCAAACATATGGAGCTGCCATTCAAATGTGAATAAAATCGTCTTGACTGGACTGAGTGAGAGGCATGGAGGCTCATTTGAGACGAATATGAATAATTAACAGCGTCTCCGTGCGGAGACGAGATGCCAAATAGACTTTCACGGAGCGACATTCGAGCGACTTAATATCGTTTTGTATTTTGATTTTGGCATCGGCTTTGCCGTAATTAGC
>JANSTV010055281.1:0-25746 GCA_027564135.1 Lestremia cinerea
AACGATAACGATGTTGACCAAATGACGAAAGCCGTTTTTTGTGGCGAGGCATCCATTCGAATTGAAGTAATAGCAACGATGTGTGACGATGGTGATTCGCAGTTACCATTGTTTTTTTGTAGTCGCATTCCATGGACAACCGACAATCATGGACAGGGCGACGTTGCGGATACATCGATGTGTGTGTATGATGACAGTGGATTCATGTTGGTAGCAGTTGCGTTGGTGCCAATGTAGGTGACGCAGATTGATGTATTTGCCGAATATACGACATCGATAATATATTGGACGTGTTGGTAGCACCTTAAAGAAATGGGTGGGAGTTTGTGGTATGTATGTGTGGGTGCGTGTATGGCATAGAGTGTACGTATGTAAGTGAGGAGGAATGGTTTCAATAACGTTGCATTCACATACGCATTCACGATTCGGCCAATCCGTATGGTGGTTTTGTGCAGGATAACAATTTCGAAACGGTTTTTTAAATTTGTTTTTGGGTTTTGGTAGCAATGTGTATGTGCATACATCGACATGAATGCGTCGGTTAAGCGTTTTGTTATGTGTGTGTTTGGTGGTAGTAGTATGTGCGAGTGTATTCGCGTTGTTTTGTTTTGGCATGGATTTCAATGTTAGTTATGTGGTATGTGCGGGTGTGTTTTTGGATGATTTGATGTGTTAGTGTGTTGTAGCCGTCAAAACGAATGCCCGCATAACGTAATCGCATGCATACATTCGGGTAGATCGACGATTGAGAGAATGATAGCACACAGCAGATAGAATGCGTTCCCCGTTCGATGGCGGCAGCCAAATGTAACCAAATATTCAACATATGAGAAGACACACACCAGAATAAACACAAGGAAGTTGGAGAGGAGTATTAAGCACATTTAAAATGTGACGGATGTGCGTGTTTTGAATGCCAAAAGAGGATATCAAAATAGAGAAGTGAAAAACGAATGGTTTATATGAGGGACAAATACAGAAAGAGCCAGAAAATAGCCATGTCACCAGGTCGAAAATTCGTTTTTAGATATTGTTGTATTTTCCGCCATTTTACAGCGTTTTGGTTTTATTTTTAGATATAAAGATTACGATTATTGATGCAAAAGGTTAATACAACAAACATTTACCACAGTGCGTATGCAACAATTGGATCATTTGTTGGTTTTTGGTAGAGGTTTCATAATTTTTATGTTTTGTTTGTAGTATTTCCACAAGTCGCCGAGGAAGAGTAGTTTTTTCGATTTTTATTTAATTTGTTTGTATTTTTTTTAAATATTTGTATAAATAATAGGTGATTATTGTTTATATAATTAATTTATTTGTTAATTAATTAGTCACCGAAAAATGCGTGTGTGAGCGACACGACAAGGTGCCAATTTCATGTTTCGTCATATAATTTGAGTGGGGTTTGTTTCGATTTCGATTCATTTCCGTTAATTTCAGATAGTTTCAGTCGATTCAATGCCATCAATCGGTTATATGAATAGCATTGTCAAAATAAGGATAAATGGCAACACATAAAATATTCACAGTAGATTGTGGCGTTAATGATTTTATCGTCCATGAAAAAGTGAAGTTTCCACAATCCATTTGATTGGCAAATAAATTGATAATTTTCCGTATTGTCGTTGGTTAATGTCACAATTAAATTGGTTACAACAACAAAAATAGAGTCGAATTATGTCCATAATAAGCCCCATTTGATATTGTGTATGTTGGTTCATATGATATTCGAATTCAGTACATGCATTTCGATTCGGATTCGAACAAACAAAAGCATCAAGTTTTAGAACAATCAAAGCACAAATATACAAAACGGCACACATGCAAGTTTTCAAGTACAATAAAATGAGCAACGAACATGAAGAAAAAACAAAATTTTAAACAAAAATTTGGATTTTTTTCAGATTTTTGTTCGAAAATTAAAAAGGAAAAAAAAATATCAGAAATTAGGAAGGGCATTCCGCATTTGGTAAATGCGAGAGAATAGGAAGTTATTTTTTTTTTGGATTATTCATCATTTGATCAGATAAGGGATGCAAAAAAGGGCAGAATAGAGATAAACCGGGCAACAAATGTAAATTAAAAACGATAGACGAGAGGAATTGATGTACAAATGGAGTAGATGTGGAAGATATGGGTGTTAATTAGAGGTAGTTTAAATGGGTTGGCAACAAGGACGAATGGTGGCAGAGTTGATGGTGGTGGTGGTTTCAAAAACAACAAAAAAATCACAGGAGGCACAATTCGGGACGAACATAAGAAAAAAAGAAAAACAAAACAAAAAGAACAGATTAGTAAAATTTTCATAAATGTAACTCACCCGACGAGCTTTGCTTTGATATTTAAGTGCTTTCTTAGTATCTTGTGTCGCCGTTTGAACATAGTCCACAGCATGTTCAACATGGTATTCTATACGATCAATCATTTCGCCCTGTTGGTTGATTGGTTTTGATGAGAGCGAAAAGCAATTTAAACATTAGAATTTTTCAAT
The DNA here is from genome assembly GCA_027564135.1 of Lestremia cinerea. Classification (NCBI taxonomy): domain Eukaryota; kingdom Metazoa; phylum Arthropoda; class Insecta; order Diptera; family Cecidomyiidae; genus Lestremia; species Lestremia cinerea. The sequence goes on from JANSTV010055281.1 coordinate 2,495, forward strand.
TGATTGCTTCGTTTGTGCATCGTAACGTCGATTATTTTGCTAATGGGTTTGCAAATTTTCGATAGCTATACTCTTATCTTAGTCCCAGCTAAAATACGATCATCTCATTGGGAAGGGTACGACGGGAAAATACAGTTCTAAATTTAAACATTTTCTTCCTCGTCCATTTTCTTTCATTTGAACTCAATCCTCTTGCTGAGAAATTCATTTTGATTGACGGCCGAGGTGAACGGAGTGGGGGAAGGTACCGAAATTACTTTAACATTGACTGGGATTTGTATACAAACTCTAGTATTTTTTCAACCCCATCAGTCTAGGAGGCTTCCAAGTGATGGATTTCAAATGATTATCCGTTACGAGGGCATTTTCTTGAAGCTCGGCTATGTTCAACATGTATTACTTTAATTCAAGTTCAATTTAAAGTGATTATTCATATTTATGGTGCATGTTGATGGAAAATTATCCGTACTGCTTCGAGCGTTATTTTAGCTGAGACGCAAATATTCATCTAATGACCGGTTCGTTGGAGGGGCAGCAATTTCCCTATCAAATTTCCCTCCAATTTTTGATTATGTATGATCCCGGAAAATGTTCAGTGTCGCTGACATATTGGTGTGGTCGACATGCGACTTTCCATTTCGATTTCATCAAACGCGCGTCATGAATGTTTTAATCACATCGCCCACGTGCTCATCTCGATGCAACAACCAGCAATCGATGCGATAATGTCACGCGTAGTATGTATCGTTGTCTCTGATAGTAAACCGCATAGACTGTTCCGGTTCATCAACTGTCGATTATTGATAAACATATACATTACCTGACTTTCGACCAACATAGCCATATCCATGAACATGTCATGCAATTCTCTTATAGAATTTTCCAACTTTATGATATCTGCATGGCGTGCTTCAATATCGGCCAGCGTTTGTTTAGCTTGATGGGTGTCCATGATGATCTGATGGAAATCGAGAGCGGAAACCATTAGTTTGGACAGCCTGAATTTGAAGTATCACCTCAACACAACTGCAAATTACACATATGGCTATGTTGCCATCGAGTTTGTCAAGTTTACGATTGTGCTCGGTGAATACATAAATCAAAATTTTTAAAAATTCTAAGTGAGACATACGCCTTGCGTAAATACAGCTGAGTTTCCTTGCTCTAACATTTCTTCCAATTCTTCATTTGTTGTCGTTCTACCAGCTATTCAAATAAAGTGGTAAAATGGTTAAATAAATCGTTAATATTTCCTTTTCGACGATGGATGTCGAGCATAAATGTTGCATTGGAAAATTCAAATATGAAATTCGCATTTGAATTCGGAGGGGGCCAAAGACAAAGCGGAAACATGAAAAAGTGATATCAATTCAAATAATGCTTCTCGAAAATCTCATGGTCTTGTCATTCAACGAGAAACCTCGTTTAATAATTTAATTTCAATCGAAAAATTGATGCGAACGAATATCTGAGTTGGCTTTGGGAATCCTAATGGGAATTTCATTTTGGAAATTTTATATAAATATTATGATTCGTTCATACTAATTTCCAATTGACGTTGTATTCTTCCTTTGCAACGTTCTCTGTAATCGGTCTGAGTTCTATTGTATTCAGTCATCACTTCAACGAATTTTCTTGACAATGTTGAATGTTGCGTTTTGCGTATTCGTAAATCAGCACTTGATTTATTAGCTTGTTCTTCTTGTTCGATGTTTTGTTCAATACCCTTAAGTTTAGTACGGACTTTGTTGGCAGTTTTCTTGATGTCGGCCATAAGGTCTTCGAGTTCTTGTTTTGTTTCTGCGAAAGAATAGAAAAAATGTGAATGTTTTAGTCTAAAATATTAGCAATTTCATAGAATTTTTTTTGACAATCATTCAGATCATGAGCGATGATTAGGATGTTTCTTTTTGGTGTTATTTCAGTCATTGAGCTTATCACTATCTTCGCATTTACATCGTTAATGAAGATCTTCAGGATCAAAAACGTGGAATGTCGAATAATTTGAATTGCGATCAAACCAAATCAAATGAAAGTGTTAAGTTCAAGATATTGGCATACCCGAAATTATTCCATTTTGATTTGAAAAAAGATAGTTGTTGTTATCGTCTCCAAAGCAGATCTCAAACAGAACAAACGCCGTATTTAACGACCAATATCAAAAGCCAATTGTATGAGAGGCGATAGGCAGCCTACCGATATGAAAATCAACGGCGTGGCGATTAATTTACGGTTCAAAAGAAAAAAAGAAAAGAAGAAGAAGAAGAAGAAGAAGAAGCAAACTGGGTTTTGAGCGACAAGGATAAATCGTTATTAACCGATATATAACCATTAAAAATAAAAACCATGTTTCTAATCTCATTCTCATCACATCCACCATTAGCAGCGCCAGCACAATACGCGCTGCCCCATCAACTTGCTTTCAAATGATAGTAACAAGTCTCTAAGCTTCTCTTAGCTAGTTCTCTCGAATAAGATTCACCGCAATTCTGGCCTTTGAGCTATTTTTTCCTCTGCAACCTGCAACCCATTCACAGATAGCTGTGAACTATCATCCACACGCTAGTCGGATGCTTCATTCCATCATCGTCTCAAATTCAGCAATGACATTTTTTTTTAGATCGATGGCGTGTGAGAAAAGTTCATGTCATGCCACTTTACTAAATGATCCGGTGAACTGTCTTGAATGATTCTAAATCGCCAATCAGAAAGTAATTTTCAAACGGGGTTTTTTGAGATGGTTTTCTCAAAATTACAATTTTTTGGTGGTTTTTCCGTCTATCTTGTCCTCGCCTTCATACACGAGACATGGATGATGCAAGTGATTTCAGAATAGGTAAAGGTAAGAAAAACGGACAATGGTTATTTTGAAAAACATCTTATTGGCCGTCTGATATTTCCGATTTTCGGAGTATAAAATCATAGAAAATTTTTGCGAAGATGAAACGCGCAGCTCAAGAAGGACCAAGAAAAAAGAAAAGAAAAATAAATTAAACGAGGTAATAAGAGGAATATGAATCCTTTATAACGCCAGTATGCAGTTAACCGCATAAAAAATGGTGTTTAAGAGTTTCGTTCCGAAAAAAGGTAAAAGGTCCAAAGCTCACGCAGGCTCTGAGCTTAGAAGCCAAAATACTCAAAGCCTGCTAGTTCGCGTAAAAGCAGCGCTCAATAGCCCTAAATGCACCCGATTATGGGTTATGGAAAATGCTTTTGAAAGAAGCGAAAAAGGAGTGTCCTGTTCATAGGGAAATATTTTCGAAACCTCGTCGATTACAGCGTGCATAGTGAAATAAGGGGCCAGCTCGAAAATAGGCACCAAAATGGGTTATGAAGGCAATATTTTTAGAGACATAATGTTTCTCTCTTTCTCCATGAACCATGAATTACACAGACTACTTCGAAAATATTTATCACAAATTAATGTCTTTTATGAAAGTTCTTATCGCTCAATATCAAGTACTTTTACAACCATCATTTTCGCATGGGCAACTACGTGGTACATGAACTGAAATAAGTGTTCCGTGGCGTATTCTGCTATTTTCTTAAAATGAAACTTCCGATCCCATCACCTTCGCATCACGTCGCATTCATTCCTTTAATTTAATTATTTGTGTGTGTGAGTGCTGCGCAACATCTGTCGTTTCTCAACATTTCTGGCTTCTCCAATCGAAATAAAGCACGAAAACGTACTCAGAATGAAGTTCACACGCAAAGCGAAGAATGAAAAAAAACAAGAGAGATAAAAACAAGGCTCGGACTTCCGCTTTCCGTGCAGTGATTCTGATGTTTCACATTCGACTGCGAGAAAGAGGGTCGTTGCCGTCGGATACAGATGTCTCGTCAGCGTCGCTATAGCCTTCGCCATCTCCATCAACATTACGATCACCAGTTGTACGCCATCATCAACGTATCATTTGTCGTCATGGCTTTTGTTTGTCGACGCGGCATAGTCAACACTCATCGCGAATCCCGATCTCGTACGTATAAATTGTGCTTATGTTTCACGCTTTGCGAAACAAAAATTTTGTGATTGTTCTCATTATCAAAAAACCTTCAATTCTAGTGTTTTGGTTTTTAAGTATCATACAGCAATGATTTTCAAATTTACGTAGCAATTGTGATAAAGTTTTCCTGTGTTCGTCTGTCTCGTGATGGAAGCGCCACGACAACGACAACAGTCTCTATAATTGAAATATCTGATTTTAACTGTAATCGATGGGCGTTACTGTAATGTAGCGTAGTTCACGCTAAGCGATTTTGATTAAGAAATTCTAGTATTAAGTCCGTTCTGATAGGGAAAATGTGTGAGATATGGAGACAATTGAGCGAAATCATGTGGATCAAATGACATCAGCCCGCTCTCTGTCAGTGGTAGTGACGCAACGGCCATATATAATGCGTGGCATCCAAACCGCAGATGATCTGAATGACTATAGTTGTTGGATCGATCGCTAATCGCTATAAGTTTTTGTACTTACTCTCATCAGATTGTGGAGCCGATAAAATAGCGCTGTGCTTTTTCTTAACTTCTTCGACATTGGCTTGAATTTTATCTATCATCTCTCGTATCTCCTCCACCTCGTTGAAGAAGTCGTCCATGAATCCATCTCGCCCCTCAACGTTAACGGCAACATCATCTGGCCCAACATCATCTTCATCACTTTGAGCCTGCAACGGGAAACCAATTTGCAATTAATAAAACGGGAAGAAACGCAAAACGAAATCCAGCTAGTTATAAAGTCGGAAAGTAATCAAGGGGAGACATTTTACCAAACGACGCAGACATTAGATGGTAAATAAGCTTTACGCCTGTTGTTGCCTTCATGCTCGACAACATTCACAGTGGTTTGGCAAACGACGCAGACAACGAATTGTAGTTTAGAGTCTAAACCAAAGCAGTCAAAGTCAAACGAGCCAGATTAATATTTAATTGTACAGGGTGTTTGTAGAAAAAACTGGAAAAAACAAAATATTGACAGATTTTTCATAGGAAAATGAACAGAATGGTTGATGAGAAAATTTGATGAACTTCTTCCAGTTCACTCTGGGGCACCCTTCACTTTCCCTGCACTTTCCCTGCACTTTCCCTGCACTTTCCCTGCACTTTCCCTGCACACCCACAATGTCGAATTCAATTCCAGCAAAAGCAAAGATTCAACTGACAAATCATGAATAATTGGCTCGATATTGGCATTTCAATTTGGAAGACGTATCAAGACATGACACTTCAGCGAACTCTTATCAAATACACATATCCAACAGATATCATTCGATCGAACATCCACTGATTTGGCACCGTTACAAAAAACCAGAGCACAGAATTTATGGAAAATTTCCGTGCTACTTTCCTCGAATACATTGAATAATTTTTCATCTTCGATTTCAAGCAATAAACAGTGACTTTTTCTCTTTTTTCCTTTCGCTTTTCTCTCTTCCATCCAATTCTCCTCTAAATTTTTTTGTTCCCTTCCCTTCTGTTTTCTGCCTTTCACGATATTGAAAAGTCGTTAACCATTTTCCGATTTGTTCGGATTCGATTGGAGTTTTGCCATCATTTATCTCGCCATGCGATTTCGAGAGCGAATCATCAATTTGGTGCAATTATTTGGTACGCGATATTGTCAAAATGTGTCCTTGAGTTTTGACAAGCGATCAAACGAATAATGGAGACTGAAAGAAAAACATCCCAAAAATATGTCGAATTCTTTGTCCGCTGTACAAGCACCAGAGATAATTTCATCTTAAAGTTTCAACAATCTTGATTTTAATGTATTCCAACTAGAAGAATGTTCACTTGATTTTTGGTATGTCCTCTTCAGAGAGCCAATTTCGCAAATCAACTCTGCCCAAACGGATTTTAACGCTTCTCGTTATCTTTTAGTTTATTTCCATTTTCATATCATTGGAAACTAGGGAAACATAGCAAAAATGATTTCCATCTGTGGATTTTCTCTTAAGTCGATCACTTTGCAAACAATACGCTGTCGTCGTAATAAATTGGTCGGGCGGGAAAGGAAGTGGCAGAAGGAAGAGCGTATCAAAGCATTATAGATTGAAAATGAAATATGCATTTAGTATGTCATTGGCCCCGTAATCATTGCATCATAATAATGCTTGAATGATCATGTAAAAGCCATCTGCAAAAACTTGTACTGTTTGCCGTTTGTTGTCTTAATTGATTTTATTAATATTTTTTCAGCAACGGTACTCATTGAGGCCAAAAGAATGGGAAGGGCAACAATCGATGCCAACACTTAAGGATGACGTAGGCACATCAACCATGGGAGAATCGATTTTTCATTTTCATTTCCATTCGAAGGATCAATCGTAATCGCTGTGAGCTTTCATTATTTGGTGAACAAAATCTAATTATCTAATTAGACGAGCTTCCGCTTACCTCTTCTCAAGCCAATCCCAACTACATAGCAAAGCTTTCGAGCTTTTTTAACCGTTCAACTGACTGATGCGGATATCAAGACAATTACAAGGCATTGTGCAAACAGCTATCACTGGAAAAAGCCATAATATGCGAATCAGAAGTACGACTTTTTTCTAACTCGAAATATTTTCGGCATTTCAATAATTCATACGATCCAATAGCGGAGGAAAATGGAACGTGGAAAACAAACGACATTGACCTTGGAGTTGGGAAGAAAAAGCTAGAAGAAATTGTTTACATATTCACGTAAAGTCATGGTTTCCATACCATTCTTAAGAAGCAGAACGAAACCCGCCGAAGGATGGCGAGAGTGTTGAGGAGGAAAAGTTCTTTTTACGAGCGCAAAATTGTAATGACCCAAACACATCACATCTTATTACATTGGCAGCCACTGGGTCCTTTATGCCTATCATGTCATTGCCTATCATGTCATTGCGATGCCAACCATTGCCAAATGTCTCAATGAAAAAGAACCAGCGAGTGGGTGCGAACGGAGTGCGATAAATGTGTTGCCAAGTCGTTGACTTTTTGTGTCAGCGTTTTTTTTTTGTTTTCGTTTCATTGTCAACGTCTTTTCGGTTTGGTTCGGTGCGCCCTTTGCGTTATTGATTTTCACAGGGAAAGTTGCAGACAAGCAGAGATAGTTCATTTCAGTTCGATGGCGATAGTTTTTTTTTCGATGTGCAGTGCTTGTGTTTCAAAGAAACCTTTTGAAAATGCATTTAACTGAGCAGGGGCCACTGCCGGGAAGGTATTTATTCGGTTTCGACGATTGTGAATGAACTGAAGACATTGGAGAAGTTTACAGCGGTTAGTTTGATTGGAAATCGAATAAAACAGACGATTCTCGAAACTCTCTCTCTCTCTCTTTTGATTATTCTATATTTCTTCAAATTATAATGATAAAAGATTTAACATTCCTACTCCGCATATCAATTGAATTTGAATCGGTTCTAACACGTCTACTCTTTCTCTCTTTCTCTCTACACTTGCACGCTAGAACAGGTCCGTGTCTATTCGGATCCGGATTCGAAGGGGGTACGTGTAGACACGGAATTTTCGATAAGGGTTCGTTTCGAACCTGCCAGGCCTCTGTTAGGAGTCCTAACAACCACCAAAAAATGAGCTCCAAACCAAATGAAGTGAAAAGCTCATCAAGCGTCTATTTAACACATGGATATTTGTACAAAGTGCGATCGTATGGCAGAATGGCTAGGTATTTGTGCTACCAGAAAGTCTACACAAATGAGGCGAACATTTTTTTGACCGTAATAAAATTACATTGGCAACAGCAACGAAGAATGGCTGACAGTGCAATCGACTAAAACAAGCGTTTTCGAAAGCCAGTATATTGAACTGGATTAAAATATCATACCAATTCGTCCAGTAGTACACTGTTGAGATATTGATGGGATGGTTGACAACATAACCGAAAAGATGAAAATCTATAATAATGCTTGAATTCACCCCGCAGATATGAAAAATCAATTTTTGATCAGCTTTCAAAAAAAAATTTTAAAAATGAATTGAAAATAAATTTCTTTGAGTATGTTTTTTATAAAGTCAGTGGAGTACAGAAAAACACTTGATTTTCATACATAGTAGTGCCTTGTTTTCAATTAATTGAATGCCAAATAGAAGCCTCACAGAACACCTCTGTGTGGTTTTCATGTCTTCTGCATAAATGCATGGTATGAACGCACTCGCGAATTACTTTGACTTTGACCTAATCGATGGCGGCAGACTCAATGTTTCAAAGTGTTTAACACTCAATGAACATTTTAGTGGGGTACTGTTCGGTTATGCTATAGATAACAAAAATAGATTTCACATGAAAGTGCCAAATATTTGAATAATATTTATCGCAAATGATTATTGTGAAAAAATACTCGGCTTGACTTGACTAAACTTGACATATAAATAACAAAATGAAGAAAATTGTATCGATCAATAAATAGTGTAAAATGCCTTCGCATTACTTGAGGTTTCTATCACTTGCAGTCGCCCTTAAAACTCTCATCAAATATTCGTCCCGAAAAATTGAGAACAACAATAACTCATCTATGGAGTAGAAGACGTAAGATGTATAGATCACGGGATGGTGTGATGATTGCTGATTCAGCGCAAGCTTTCGGTATGTTAGTATAATGCAACAACGCAAGGCCGTCGTTTTTTAAACAAAAAATGATTCCATTTCGACTGTGTTCGTCAGAAACGTCGTCAGAAAGTTTGTTCGTTCGCTTTGTCTCGTTGTTTTTCCTTTCGTTCCAAAACTACTCTCCCGCTCACTAGGCCACCGCAAGGCAGGGCGCGCAATCGATTTAAAATTGAACGCAATTCGCGATTGAGAACGGGTTGCAATCGCAATCATAAAAATTGCAAAAAATCCGCAACTCGCAATCAACTTTTTTTTTGTATTTCGGAAAATTCATCGTTTATTCATCAAAATTTATTGACTTTGATCCTCCTCTCATGAAACTATTTATCAGTGAGAAAGCATCGATAAGCCGTCAGAACATGCTATGCTGCACCGAACAAACGCTCTGACAACACAGCGCAAATGGCTCTCTGGCGAATGTTGATGTATCGATCCACTGAACGGTAATTCCCAAGAACGAACGTCGATATGAACTCCAGCAATCGGCAGTCAAACATACATGGGCCACTTCAGAAAGTTCATTGATTTGTGAAATCACCATTTCCTCGTAGTCAGACTCAATTCGAGCGGCGATCGTTTTTCTAGATAAGATGGTTTTATCAGATAAACCAGCAGCTAACAATGCAACAAGCGCAAGTTACCCGTCAGTGAATGAGTTGACCAACAACTTTTCAAATTGGCTCTGAATGAGCTTTTTCTGTAACCTAGAGAGCAACGCAAGAATGGTTGCTTGCTTCTTTGCTTTAAAAGCGGGCTTTGATTTCTCGTTCCTCAATCTCAACTTCGCCTCCAACAAATCTTCATTGAACTGGTTTTGCAACAATTTGTGAGACTTTTGAAATGGAAATAAAGCTCAGCGCCAAAAATCAATCATTGATGATGCCGTTATCCTTATCTGTGAATATTGTTTTGAGGTGATGTTGGTCACGGTAATTACATGCGCTTCGGTTTAATATATACAATGACAGATGTTCTTTAACAACGTTAGAAAATAAAATACAAAAAAAAACCAATTGCGATTACGAAAAGGGATATTTCGCAATTTCGCAATTCACACGATTGCAAAAAGGCGCAATCGCAATTGCGAATTGCGAAACGCGACAAATTGCGGCGCAATTGCCAGCCTTGCGGTCTTACACGAAACGAGAATGTGCCTTATATTATATTAGAATATATGTAATTCCAAAAAAAAAAAATTCATTACAAACTGATAGAAATGAAATGGATCGTTGGTGCGTCGTCATTGTCCATGGTTATTTGTCTGGAGAATGACGAGGGAGGTCTTGCAAAATGACATAAATGGGAAATGTGAAATGAGGAAAATCGATAAACAAACTCGAATGAATGTGTGGTGCTAAGTTAGTCACGAAATAAGATTCGAAGCATTTGATCGGCAATTGTGCTGCCGAAAATAATTCACTACGCTGAATGAAACTGCAGTTGACGAGACGATGGTAACGTTACGCTCATCATATCCATTGAAAATAACAAAATTTAATGAAATTCTTATTATTATTATTCATCAAATTCAACAATTAAGGTGATGCGATTTGCTTCTTTTTCATTCTTTGAAGGAGTGCAAGCTATCAAACAATAGCTTCGGTGCGTTTAAGAGAGCGTGATTGCGTTGGGCAACTACCATTGAAATGTTTCCTCTTCCCGCTGACAGCCCTTTAAAGTGATGGCCAGAGAAGCTATAAAGAATGGGTTTATTTGATTTTATTTTTCCCTAAATAGCTATTCATTCCGAATGCATATTGGCCTTTCAACCCGAAGGTTTTGACAGGATGATCGATTTCGACGCAATGCTGTTCGAGTTTGAAGATTGAACAAGTGTCAATTCAATCAATCCTAGATCTCTCCTTCAATACTTCTATTCGACATTTTTGATGGACTTTTTTTTGTTTCTTCTTCACGCCTTTTAGAAATCGCTTAAAATTCTCTCACTGCGTGAAGTAGTAGCTGGATTCTGATAGTTGAAAATATTAAAACTCTGTCCTTTGTCTGCAATTCAGCCACTGCTATACGCAGTGATGGTGCGGCCACTATCACTCAGAGAAAAATATTTCATGCATTTTTCCTACCCTGCATACATTCGGTAGAAAAAACTTCATTTGTCTCAGAAAACGATCATTTTTCTCATGTCATATAAATGATGGTTTGTCTGTAAAAGTAGAAAAAATCGGTCAAAATTTGCTACAATTGCAGACAAATGACGCTTTTTTTTACCGAGTGTGCATGAAATACTTTTCTCTGAGCACTATACTACACTACTTCTAAAAGAAGCAGAAAAGAAGTGAAAAAGGTGTCAGTCATTCTGAAATATCATCGTACAAAAATGTAGTCTAGAAGTATAAAAGAAGCGATTCGTGTTCATAGGGATCAACGATTGAACATAACATAACATAGGGATCCACAATTAATTGTGATTATTATTAAAAAAGAAAGGCGTCAACAATCAAATAATTGGATTTTGGTGAAAATTAATTCTTCTGCATTGGATCTGTCAGCCTCAGTTTGGTCTAAGATTGGCATCATTCTTCTGAATTACACCCTACACAATTACAACCTCTGGGTATTGAGTGCTTCCGAACGTTGAATGTTCTATACCTTTATTCTATTCTATAAACTAGACCACAAAAATCCCACACAAATCGAAAGCTCTTGTTCAACTCTATTTTTTACGGAGAGTTCAGATTGGAGACATTCCACTTCATTACCACCTCTTTTGTTTGTCGCATTCAGTCAATCCTGCTGTACGTTCTGGTAGGATACAAGTCGTACATTTCCATCAAATTTACTGTGGATATATATATGTTTTCTGTGTAGAGTCCTGCGCCTTCTTTATGAACAACATAAATATGAAACCCTACGGCACAGATAATGGAATTATGTCCCATCACTCGTGAATGTAATACCATTAAATGGACTTATCGAATAAAAAAATTGCCAGCTCAAAAAAGTTTTTCGGCGTGTTTTCGTGTCCAGCAACAATCGCACAAGCAGCAACATAAAAAACAACGAAATACAGCGATGCAGAATGAAGACGTCAACATGGACGAAGGAAAACAAAATAAACCAACATTGGTGCAGATGAAAAAATAATAATACAACACTCTTATTGTGAGCTCGAAATACCTCACGCACTAACAGATATCCATCATAATAATAATATGAAATGTATTAAACATATTCGGGGACCAAGGCAGACCTTGTGAAGTGTTCAGGTAAAGCATAAGGCTTTCGTGGCAGAGACGAAAATACACATCAGTCGAAAGCATAAGAGAGACGAAGAGACGGAAAGGAACAATGAAGAATCAATGCTCGGCGTAGAATGTAATGGTGATAATACATTTGTACCGGCACTCTCTCCGCACCTACTGAACAACAAGCGTTTCAAATTGTGGACACATTTCCTCACTATCGAAAGCCTTTTTCTTCGTGTGCATCTAGAGATCATATCAATCGAGTAAATACTATCGAACGGGATGTTCATTTTCCGACTCCTGGAAACCAAACTAAACACGACACGAACCTTATTCGTGCTTTCGAAAATGGTCGACAGAAGAAAACAACCAACGAACTCATCATCTGAATCCTTCTCGATTCAGTATGCTCTTGACATTCTCGTAATTCGACTTAAGCCGAGGCACGTTCATCCAAATGAATTTTGAGCAATTTTTTAATTTTCTTCTATTCTATTCGACAGACTTTGTAGTACTTTGATTTTACGAGCACTTAATATCCATGGGATTTTTTTTCATATTATATTTTCACAAAAAACAAATCTGTGGTTTTCTCTCGTCGATAGCCCGGGGTCACAACGAACGTTAAGCCAAAAAACAGTATTTAAACTCGCTCCAGCTTCAGCATGGCAGAGCGAAAGAGCGAAAACGATGAAAGAGAGAGAAAGTGTGCAAGAACGAAAGAAAGTAAAATCTTGAGGAAGCTCGTTGATCTGATTGGAATCGTTATTGCTTCAATTTAGCAATTAGAAGTGAAACATCAATTACGATAGAGTAAAATTTCACCAAGGAAAATGGATGAATTGAATGGAAAAAGCGCGCAAAATATCGTGTTTGTTCGGTCATTTAGCCGCTGTTCGCACATCGCATAACAGTTCAGTGGATTATATTTCGGTAAAATATCGAGCTTATTAGAAATCATATCCGTATTCATAAGTCAATGGCATGCCAACACAAACGCTACACACCAGCCACATTCGGCAAAGCGTGTCTTCGCTCTAGAGTTTCAACTGAATGATTAGAGTTTTCGGGGAGCAATGTTCATGTTCATTCAATTTCAAAGACCAAAATTTCGTATTCGTACTCGATTCAATTTTTTTTTGATTTGGAACTAATGAATCATCGGTAGCTTTACAGGGAGAAAAATGAAATACGACGATGCTGAATCGAGGATTGCCATTCGGGATGACTTCAAACGAGACAGAATGTCCGGTTTTCGTTATTTCATGGAAAATAGGCCGCGATGGCTGGGCGGACGAGCGGATGGATGGATGAGCTCCACGCTATGTTCAAATATACTTATTTCTTTCTGAACCCAGAATAGAGCAACCGCATTGATGGATCAGCGTAACATGTAACATGTAATTATGTTGTTCATATGTTCATTTCACATTAGCATTCTCGTCGTCATTCCCACATTCCAAGCTTGATATCTTCCTATTCAAGTGTAGGATCGCTATTGCGGATATTCCAAAAGCTGAGCACTGTTTGAGCATACACAGGAATACTGAAAGACAGACGTAAAAATGGCACCACCAGAAGAAAATGACGACGAATTCAATCATCCCGAAAGTTGTTATACTAAATTAGCTACGCACTAACACTTTTCAACCACGAAAGTTTACACGATTCCGAATTAGATGCTATAAAGGTTTCATCCCAAGGTAAATCCACAATCCAGTTTACCCATTTGATGATATTTGTGCGTATGCCATTTACATTGTTGCCTTGCTTGTTGGCGTGGCACTGGTCGATGCCAGCTGGCATCGAGTCGAATTTTGAGTACCGATTGGAAACCGAATTCAATTGTATTGCGCTTTGTGTGTTGGGGTGTGCGTTCATGCGTGCAAGCGGATGGGCTATCTGGTGCTGTGATACGACAATCTTTTTTTACTTTTGCTCATTTGATTCAACATGAGTTGCTGCTTTTGCAGACATGCTTCTTCTTCTTCTTCTTCTTCTTCTTCTGTGCGCGCGATTTTCTGTGCGACTGTTCACAGATTGTTTTCAATTATTTCAAATTGTTTTACGTTTATGTGTTTTGAATGATAGATTAAGAAATGAATGAAGTGAAGATTTCCCAGAAATTTTGATCCGTCATTGTTCAAATGAATTAGACGAACACAAGTTTACAGCCTTTGACACTCCGAAACACCCAAACACGATTCAAAATGCCACCGAAAAATGATTCCCATTTCCACTTGATTCTCTTGAATGCATGACTAATAAGAGCGAAATTTATTACTTTCAATCAAGATAATTAATCGGTTGACGCCTTTCATTAAGTTGGGGTTTCTGTTTGCGTTGGGTATACAGATTACAAAATAGTCATATTTAATTGAGTCGAGAATGTCGAATCGGTAGTTTTTTCGCTATCGAATTAATAAACATCAAGAGGAACATGTCGCCTGACCATATGTGACTAAGTCAATGAGTCACTGAACTACTTGACTGGCGCGTGTGTGTAATTGGCTCAAATCCATTCAACTCCGGAACAATTCGGAAAATGTTAAATTTCGAAGGTATCGCTAAAAAACTTAAAATTAAGTTTCATTGACATCGCATTCGCTGAATTCTTTGCTGAATTGCAAAATGATTCACTGTGTCCGAGCGCCGGAGCTAGAAAACCAACAAAATCCCAAAAATAGCATACGAACATATCCAGTTAGTTATCTCGCTCACTCATTCCTCTATCGAATCTAATGTACATATCGTTTCGTTTGATCGATTCAAATCCTGAGGTTTCGCTCCCCATTTTATCGACATGAAAGGGCAACGGTATGGGGCGGGAGTGACTGTAGAAGAAAAACTTAGAATTTGAACGTTACGTCAAACGCAATGAATATCATTTTTAAATTTGCAAAAGTAAGCTCAAGCTGGAATTCGAAGAGGAAAAATATCGAGAACAACTTTCCCGGAAGAGTGAATTGCAACTACCTATTCTCACACTCAGACGTCATCTACTGGCTTTGCCGAACCAATTTTTAATCGCAGCTCGGCTGGATCAAGGAGCTGATGGGCTGGCCGATGATGATGATGGTCATTGGCAGATCACATGCTAATTCCAGGTCATCCGCCTCAACATATATTCACATTGAATAGCTGTACATCTGTTGTATTAGTTTCAAGATATTCTTCTTTGCATAACGAGAACGATAATGAATGCAAATTGATAAACGACATCATTAATCGTTATTATTCTCTGCCAATAAGCCAATTGTTGTTGTGTCAATGGTAGTGGAATGGTTCGTTATCCAAAAATCCATTTCTATTTCATTCTCAAGCGAAACCCAACAGACATCGCAGCCCATCCTCACCTGGGCGCAATGAATGCATACAAAATTATGTCAAATCCGTCAAGGTGCGAATTGCCATCGAAAAGAAGCCCAAAATCATTTCGCGAAGCCAACGACAAGACGATGTTCAAGTATTTGTCAGCTCCGAAACGAAGCCAAATATTATCACTGATCTGATTTGCATTGGTGCAGATATTTATTTATTTAGATTGCTAGGTATTGAATGATTGCTTGTTTTTGCTCAATGTTGCCATCTTGAAAATTACACAAAAAGCTTTAAACAAATCGCACGGTCGATATTCGACCAGCACTCAGCCAATTAATTGTTCATTGTTTTTTCTGGTTGGTTTTTGTTTTCTTGCCGCTTCTCGCCATCCCGGCATAAGCAACATTTTTGCAACGATTCGTTTGTGAGGTTCGCAAGCACTCACTCGCAAAAATGGGTTGAATGGCATCGAGATTCGACGTATCTTTCGACGCTTTCACGTTTTGTATTCTACAGTGTGTCCTGAAAAAACTGGAAATAATTTGTAAGGTTTTACGCAAATTTTTCGAAAATTAAAGTGTATCCCTTCCCGCAGGTTTTCCCCAAAATTCCTTGGCTTTGGCGAGAGAATTGTTGAATGAAACACTGGTCGCTTTTCGTAGCATTTTCACAAGACAAGTGCATCAATTTCTTCCAAACACCCTGGCGAACACACTCAGGAATTTTGGGAAAAACTGCGAGAATCGATGCAATTTCCTTAGGACAATTCTTCCACGAAAAGCCACGGAATTACGTGAAGACTGCCTTTCTTTCAACAACTCTGGCAAATAAGCAGAAGATTTTTGGGGGAAAACTTGCAAGAACTGATACGCTTTTATAGCGTAACACCTTACAATGTATTTCCAGTTTATTTTAGGACACACTGTAGAGATGCTGTCGCTTCGTTAGTTTAGAGTTTCTCTAGCTTTGGGCAAACATTTTAGAAAAAAAGATAAAGGCAGAAATGAAACCCAAAACTTCTTGCATACCAATATAAGCAAGCGTGAAAATCCTTGTGATTCAAGAGCGATTGCGAGAAGATCATTGCACATTAGAAATTGTTCTCGGTTGAACGACTCAATTTTGTACAATTTCACAGGCAATAAGCAGACCTTCTACAAATCAAAACACGCAACATTATCAGCATTCATTTACGGAAAGGTGTCGGGCCGACAACCACATTAACATTCCTAGGCGAATGTCAATCGTGTGAGAATAAACAGCAAGACCAAACTCTGAATTAGCAGCAATATTTGTGTGACCTCTTCAACACAAACATAAACACGGGCAGCTGGTTCACATGTGTCGCGTCGCGTTGAATTTGCATTGCAATCGAGTAAATAATTTGCTCCGAGTGAACTGTCGTGAACATACTACACAGGCGAACAGACACGGGCACAAACATAGAGATAGAGAGAGATAGACATAGAAGAAGGATAGAGCGAGCATTAAACATACACATAGCAAGATCATCTTGAACGTGAACGCATCGACACAGGCAGACACTGATGCGAACCGAACTGATGAAGAGTTTAAGGCTGTGTGCCATCGTTGTTCCCATTCTCGAGAGAGAAAAGATGAAGCCAAAATTTTCAACGAAAATGAGAAAAAAGCAAATTCAAATTTGGAAATTTTGCGGTGAGGCAGGACTTTTCAAAACCAACCAATTCAAAAAACCACCAAATAAAAAAGATTTGAATGCAAAAGAAACTGACAACCGTTATTCAGTGGAATATGGAATTGGTTGTTGTTTCAACATGGTTAAGAAATGTATTGTTACTCGCCGTCCATGGAAAATTCGTTATTGCATTTGACAAGCACACTTCGTTGACTATGAAAACGGCGACACAAGAACGCACGACGACGACAACGACAACGATAAGCAAATTGTTCAATTCGGACGAGCTAAGTCACCAACACAACAATAGAACAACTCATTCGCCGCGGTCGGGAACAACCGCAATCGAAATAAAGCATGAATTTTTGAAAGGGAGTTCGTGGCCACAATACAACGCACGATATTCAGACGATTGCAGTCGCCGAAGCAAAAGTCATATCTGAATGTAGTAATTCAGATGAAACAACAATAAATAATATGAATGAATCATAGTAATTCTATCGTTGCTTGTCGTGGTCGTCGTCATCATCATCTCCATCATCATCGTCATCATCATCATCGTCATCATCGTCATCATCATCATCATAATCGTTATGTCGTCGTCGTCAATACCATCGTTTCGTTGACAAAAATTTCAATTCGCTTTCCTCGTATTTTCTTCTTTTCTTTTCTTGTGGCCTTTTCATTTTGATTTACTCGGTTCTCTGTTTGGCCACTCCAATATCTCCCAACTAAGCCATTTCTTCGCCGTTGCATTCGCTCTGATTTAACCAAATTTTTCTTCTGCGAAAACTCTGAAGTCCGACTTTTGCTACGATGAACTTTGAGTGAAGGCAATCACAACTCACTCGAAAGTGTAGGCGTTTTTTTATACATTCTATATTTTGGTTTTTTCCAGTGGTTCAGATTTGCAAACACTCAATGGAAAATAGTACATAATTTAATTTCGGATTAGGTTTAAAAAAAATGCAACGGGTGCGGTCCAACAGAGCAAGTGAATGTTTCTCGATCGCTTTCTTGTTGAATACATATTTCGATAAAGAACCAAACCAAATGCGAAAATTAATTTTGACAATAATATCGCACTCGCTAAAAAAAAATCTGATGGTAGCACCACTTGTACAAATATACAAATGAGTTATTGTTGTCAAAATCTCTTGTGTCACTTGCAAGCACAAATCAATTGGTAAATTCCAAGCGGAATGATTGATTGAATTGCACGAAAGAAAATTTTTCGCAGGAAATTCTTCATAGTTTTCGACATTTGGAGTGACGGTATTGCTCTGCCTTTCCAGAGTACCGGGATGGATGAAGAAATTAATGACCACTTATTTATGACGGCCCCTCCATTGTGGGCCAATCGCCAAGGGAAACAGCAAGAAAATGTGCTGGGAAAAGACAATATAAGTGCCTCAATACACTGCTCTACATACCGCAACGAGCGCCGCTAGCCTGTCCTTCGTCATGATTCTGTTAGTTTTGGTGTTTTCGTGATATTATTATGAACGATTTTTTTTATTGTGCCAATAACACTGCACACACAATTTACAATATTGGATATTGCTTTCAACAATGCTCAATTTAACACCATTTACATGAAATCCATTTGATTTGAATCAACTTAAATTTTTTTTTTGCGAATCACTGACAAAACTCGATGACTCGATAACACAACGACAGCGAAAAATACTACCTCTAAAATCGATATATTCACGCGACGTTCTGCAGTGGTTTACTTTGATGACTTAACTACGCAGGCTCGTAATTACGCCATTCAACCAACGAAAATTACACTTTTTTGGTGGTAACCAATGGTATTCCAACCGATGCGATGTTATTTGCTGCGATGTTTCGCAATCTTCGGCTTTGAATTCGATCCATCATTGGTCGCGCATCGGGCAATATACATTTTCCGTAAAAATTTCATTGTTCACGGAATTCCACTAGAAATGCACATCTTAACGCCATTCCGTCATACTGTTCGACGAAGAGACTCATCCATCTGAATACCGTTTCAGAAATTTAAATATTGTCCTTGCAGAATTCGGGCATCGTTGCATCATCACTCAGTATTTTCGGAAAACTTGCAGTTTTTCATTATTTGAATTCATTTCTGATTTTTTTAAATTGTTTGAATTTCAGCGTAATCAAAAACTGCTGAAAGGAAGTTGGTGTAAAATATTTGTCCAAAATTGATAGAAAAATCATCGCCAAAGCAAACCGCACGAAAATGAACCGCATCGTGTAAACTCGTCGCTGTCATACCCCTTCCCATTGCCACAAAAAAAATAACCGAAAACCGAATAGCAGCGCGAAAGCAAGCAATAACCGATCTGAGGAAACCGTCAGTGCTTAGTTGAAAAGTTGTAACGCCATACTTGACCAAACGACAAACATTGCATTTAAGTTTTATCTTCTAGTTTTATTGTCATCTCACTTGGAAAATCAATTAAATTCAGGTATTTCGCTTCCACATTCCACATAGTTTTACAAATTGACGATATTTTACGTGAATTGCATTGATTTTTGTTGAAAATCGTCGAATATGATTTGGTTAAGTGTTGAAAATCCCGTGAGCTAATTGAAGCGCCATTTCTCGTTTGCTCACACTATTTTGGATTTTCAGTTGCATTCTTCTGTTTCGAACGTATTCACAAAGACTTTGCATTTCAATTGGCATTAAAGTGCCCAGGTTGAAAAATAATTTCTCGGTAATTCAGCGATTAGTTGTGAATGAAACTTGCCGTGAAAAAAATCAATCCGTCAACATTCACACGTATAGATCGCTTCTTGAACAGGACGCAAGCCGCCTTTGTCGTTAAAAAAAAATGTAGTTCTGCATTGCATTTGTTTGTATTAAAGCCATTTCGCATGGCCCAATATTCAGCTCATTCTTCTGCGCTTTCAATTCGTATATTCAACATTTTTCTCATTTTCTATAATATTTTTTTCTGCTTTTTTCATTCATTTTGCATTAATACGAATTAATGACGTCATAGAATCAGCACCGCCAATATTCTGCTCATGATTCCTTCAGCCGTTGAGCATCACTATATGTAATGGTTATTTCGCCAGTTTTGTTCATATCTTCCACCACGGACAAAAACCATCTATAAGTAGATTCGATTACATGTTGAAATAGCGCGCGCGATTGCGATTGCATTTCTCGTATCGGCATTATTGCTGCTTTTGCTTTCTGTAGCATTTTTAGAACTTGAATCGAAAATTGGTTTAGTTTGTTCTTTCCTCATTCAAAGTAGCATTTGTGTGTGTTATGCGTTTTCAAAAAATTTACTGAACTTATTTTTTTATTTTCCAGACGACTTAAAATGGCCCAAGAATCAGATATTCCAACATTCAAATGCGTCTTGGTTGGTGATGGTGGTACTGGCAAAACCACATTTGTCAAGCGTCACATGACTGGTGAATTCGAAAAGCGTTATGTTGCAACGCTCGGCGTTGAAGTGCATCCTCTTGTATTTCACACAAATCGTGGACCGATTCGTTTCAACGTCTGGGATACAGGTACGTCACTGCGTTAATTTTTTTTTTTAGTGAGTCCTATGCTCTGACCGCTTGATTATTTCATAAAATTTGTTGCATTCACGCATGCCTTCGTTCCATTTTCCACAGCTGGTCAAGAGAAATTCGGCGGTCTTCGTGACGGTTATTACATTCAAGGGCAATGTGCAGTTATCATGTTTGACGTTACATCTCGTGTAACATACAAAAATGTACCAAATTGGCATCGTGATTTGGTACGTGTATGTGAGAATATTCCGATTGTGTTGTGCGGCAACAAAGTGGATATCAAAGATCGTAAGGTTAAAGCCAAGAGTATTGTGTTCCACAGAAAGAAGAACTTGCAAGTAAGTTAACTCCTGGCGCCCCCTCCACATTCTGTGCGATACTAATCGAATACTTCTCATCCCCTCTTTCAGTACTACGATATCTCTGCCAAGTCAAATTATAACTTTGAAAAACCCTTCTTGTGGTTGGCACGCAAATTAGTCGGCGATCCAAATTTGGAATTTGTTGCAATGCCAGCTTTGTTGCCACCAGAAGTGAAAATGGACAAAGAATGGCAATTACAAATCGAAAAAGATTTGCAAGAGGCTCAAGAAACGGCATTGCCCGAAGAGGATGAAGATTTGTAAGCAACAACAACAGCAACAATAACTACAACTCCAACATTCACAGCAACAGCAGATAAAACAGCTACAGCAACCTATGCAGCGTCAAAAGCGAGCAGTGGCCGCAACAGTAATAACAACTAAACAAATTATTTTGTTTGTTTTGCCAAAAAAAATTGAAAGCAACAAAAAATAACGAAAAGAAAATTCATCGCAGCCGGCATTCAAATCAAGAACAGAAAGCAAACTCAAGCAACCAATGAGTGTTTAATTAGTTTAATTTTTAATTTTTAGTTATAGAAAAACCATTCTTGGATACGAAAAAACGAAACAAAAGTAAAAAACCAAATGCATCATAAAAAGAACTTTTCATTCGGATGTCAACGAAACTTAGCAAAGAAAATTCCTGTGTTGATTTCTCAGCGTTTTGTTCGTATTCTTTGCTAGTTTCATTTACGTTTGTTCGATCTTGTGTCAGTCATAGAATGGCGAGGGAAAACTCATGCAGGCGGATGTGACGAAAACCATTTCGGCGCGGGCGCTAGCTAGCGCCTAACTGAGAAACCAATCGATGCGGCTCGACACAATCGATGCCCATGTCTACAGTTGACCTTGATGGTTTTCGTTCTCTCGTGCTACTACCTTTCAAAATGCATTCTAAAACACATGTTTTATGCCAAAAGTTTTTTCGAACAACAACAACAAACAACAAAATTTAATTGGTTTTCGGTGCGAAAATTTTCTTATTTTGCTCTATTTGCAACAATTCAGGACCTTCAACTAATTTTAACACTGATTTTATTCTCATTTTTCATTTTCTCCTTTTCTTTAAATAAAACATTTTTTGGACATTAAATTCATTCGGATTATCTTTGATTTGGGCTCAAATCGTGTATCCTTTTCTCCGTTGTTCCATGCGTCCCGATTCCGAGCAACTTAGCATTGTTTTTTTGATATTTTATTTAATTTCGTTGTTGAGTAAACGTTGTCAAAATTGGAGCGAGAGAAAATCCGACTTGAACAAATGTTAACGAATGCTTTGTATTTTGATATTTGACTATTGTATGAATGAGTTCCATGATAATAAAGACACAACCACAATGTTTGTTTGATGGGATTGGTTTGGGTCTCGTTTTGATTGAATTTCTGTTTTTCAGAGTATGATGATAGGAGGTTTGCATGTCCGATTTATTTTCCAAGACGATTGACGCAGAACAATACAAATGAGGCTCATTTATCTTTTAGCCTCTGTCTAAGCCATTGGCCGTCATTCGGCTTCAATTGAATCAAGTCCTTCAGAGTAAGGCAATGTTTTTGATTACAGTTGCAGCCGCAAAGAATACCTACCTAATCGTTTGCACAGAAGCTGATGCAAATGAATTTACGCTACCTCACAGTGGATGTAAGTATTCATCATTTTCATCATCATTTCATTCATTTATGCTATTTTTTTTTGTAAAATATCTATTTATCTGCGTTGGTTCTAGTCGTGTCGACTTTCTGCCTGGCTCTTTTGTTGTTGCGTCAATTTAATTTCTTCACCTATGTAATTTATGATTACTGTAAGTAGAAATGAATTTCAATCCTTTTTACAAAAATATACATTTCATGAAGTTAGCTCGACTGATTTGACTTTTGAAAATGATGTCGTATGTGATCATCGACTGATCCGGCTGCTCTATCGTCGGTTTGAACAATTCATCTGAAGGTATTATAATTCAGACGACGAATCGAAAACAAAACCATGCCATGAAGTAAAACTCAAGAATTTGCTTACCCGATAGCTTAGTTGTTTTTATCATTTTGGTGAGCTCTTTCGGAATCAACATATAAACTCCTGCTCATATTTGATCAACAAAAGAAAACCCCGTATGCTTATGTTTCACACACTTGCCAGTTTCGTGCAGCAATCGATACGCGCCATACAAACGATGGCTTATTGGATATGTGTATCTCGTTAGAAAATCGAGGCAAATTATTCGGGAAGCAGAGGCCAGTCGTAACATACGAGTCCGAATCCATTCATAGCGTCAGTGATTTCCCGCGTACTAGCGGGCATTGAGTCGAGCCCTGTGTGAGCTCAAAGCCTACAAATTATGCAAAATTACTGACGCTTTGTTTTGAATGGATCATTTTTTCAAATTATTCTTCATTCATTTGTAAAGGGCTAGAGCTCTCACTTCACTCCTCTAGCAAATTATTTTAATGAAGCGCGAAGTACATCAGCGACAATCAAAAATCATTGTTGAAGTTCCGGCCCAGAAGCATTATCGCAAGTTATCCGCGCAGCCATTGTTCCGCTCGGAACCCGTACGGAACATATTTCAATTGGTGC
>JANSTV010055282.1:0-13056 GCA_027564135.1 Lestremia cinerea
CAACAACAACAACAAGAAGAGTATGCCGCTTATGAGCAAAGGCAGCATTGACTGCACACAAAACGAAGCATAATACCATCGAACTGCATTTTTTCTCGTATTATATTTCATTCCGTCGTCACTGCCGTCCTCGTCGTCGTCGTCGTCGTCCTCGTCGTCGTCGTCATTGTAGTCATCAGAGTGTTGTTGTGTTATTAATATTATTGATTGGCCGTTGTTACTCTTAATAACTATTGAATTGCATTTGTTTCCGAATGGGTTTTTGTCTTTGGCCGTCCCATCGATAATGGCTTCGCGGTGTGCGATTCTCTTTGCAATATCGATTCAATTGTAATTCAAGACGTTTCACGTTTTTGGCATTAGTTAGTCTTTCATCGTTCGTTTCGTAGCTGATTGATGGGTGATGGACACGGCAAACTGGACGAACCCACTTGCACACACACTCAGCGCCGCACACACACACACACACACACACACACGATCAACTGCATAATTGATTCAATTCACTGGTACTTACCGAAAAATGCACAATAATTGTGACTGAAAGGCGTATACGTTTATGTTCCGATCACCGCCGCATAGCTCATGACAACCGACTCGATCAACTTGGTCGTTTTCGAATACGATTCGACTTTCACAGAATATCACACGAAATCCACTGGACGAAACCCCGAGTGATTAACACCATTTATCGTATCGATATCTTGTCAAATAAATCAAATCAAACAAATAAACACCGAAAAATGCCCGAAAAACAATTCACTTCATTTAAAAATAAATGAATTCGAAGACACATTCTTCGGTGATTCTTGTCTGCTCTTCGTATCGTTGAATTACTGAATGGAGCCGTACGATTCTCGTTGAAACACCGAATGAAACGACGAGGACAGCAACGACGGTTTCTGTGTGAATATTGGTGGATACGAGATGTGTGTGCATTTCAGTAACGCAGACGGCGCGCTATGTGCGACAGAGACGATAGCATTCAGTGGAAGCGAGATCGTTCGCTGTGCGTCGATTCGGAAGAAGATAGAATTTATGGGTAAGATATGCGGTTTGATGTGTTTGGTGTTTTTCTGTTTATTTTTTTTTTTTTTTTATTTTCGATTTCGGAAAACACAAACCATCATCTGCGAGCTGCGTCGTTGGAAAATTCAGGTTTTTTTTTTGTTTGTGCACACGAACCACGGAACAAATGCCATCCGGTGCGATCGGATATACCTTCGACCTTTCGCCAAACGCGTCCTATGTGTATTGTGGTTGAGTGCGAGAGCATGCCATTTGGAATTTGTGCTTGTCGCTGAAACATGAATTGCCTCATTGTTATGTTATGATGATTACGCAATGATTCGCAAGCAATTCCATAGTTGGTTGTACATTGTTTGCGTGCCAAATGTTTGCCTCTCACTTCCCAATGGCTGCATTACCTTGAGCGAGCGATTTCGGGCAGATCGTTGCGATATCGCTCATGCGATCAGATCGTTTAGACAATTTCCTGATCGTTTTGATTGACACCTTCATTGAAATGGTTTGTGGCTTCGACCGTCTTGGAATCATCAACGTTTCCAATGCTACTCAGATGCGTCTCTGCGACGAGACCATATCGGCCTTGCAAACAACGGCAAGTTTTCTATTTTTCGTGGGCAGATCACGAAAACTCGTTTGTGATAAAGGTGCATCGCTAGAAACGGTTATTTCAGAAAACATAATCGGTTTGAACACTTCACGAGGCATGTGCTCATATCAATTTCGATACTGCAACGGGCCTAGGGTTGGCCACTTCTCCGTGCGTCACGTGTCATCCGCAATTGATTCAAGATGTTGACAGCTGATCCCGTTTGCGTTGTAAAAATGTATTTTCGGATCGAACCCTCCAATCGAGACCATCCCGCTTATGCCAGTCAGGCACGTATGGCACAACCACTTTGAACGGAAAATATCAAGGAAAAAAACGGTGAGTTTTCGAATCGCAGCCATTTATTTTGACATTTCGAAAATGATCGACCGTGTGTTTGTTCGAATTCGAACTGTTCTAGTCGTTCCGTTCGTTTGACGTTCGCAGCCGGTGCGATAAATATGTTTTTTGTTGTGCAAAACGTCATGACATGTGCTCGCCCCCATGTGATAACATATTTGGTCGCAGACAGTGCACACAGCCAGTGAAACGGAACAAACAGTGCATTGCCATTGAGCGATAAGGTTTTTTCCATTGAAAAAATACGAAAATCAAACTAGAAATTGCATTTTGAATGAATTGTCAATTCAGTGGAAATAGACGGATGTGATTTTGATTGACTCGACGACTGATTTTCTCTTTTTCGCTTCTTATCTCTGACGAGTTTGCTCTGCAAAATTGGTGAGTTCTCTTTTTCGTCCGTTCAGAGTTTCATACGCGATTTTCGGGTATTGCGTTACGGGCAAGGTGTATTGCGTTTCGCGATCTTCTGGTGGATTAGTTGTATGACGCAACATGTGAACAATATCGCGTGATGACGATCTGGTGATTCTCAACGCGGTTCAGTTCAATTCTGAGAGTCATTTGTGTTGGATCGAATTGCCAAAGTTGTCAATTAAAAATTGAAGTTCTGTGATTTGAAGAGAGAAACAACAGTTTATTTCCTGCAGAATTCGCAAAATGGATACAAATTTAGAAATTGCTGTGGATTTGGAGGCGGCCAGTCAGCATTTCAAAACGGGTGTCATCGACTTCACGGCTGGATCTTTGGGTGAGTGGAAATCTGTGAACCGTCTTGAGATGGGACCTAATCGATGATTGTTGCTGTGTTGAGTTAATCGGCGACGACCCGAGCGTGTCTAAAATAGGAATTCTAACGGTTTTTTTTAATTATCGAAATTGCCGTTGATTGTCGTGAACTCCTCCGTGAGAAGGGCTATGAACGAAGCGCCAAGCAGCTCTAAATCTTATCTTTGTGACGTTGCTCTGGAAACAACAATCCGAAACGGTGAAAAATATTATTGTTTACCAAACAGGAGTGTCGTTTCAGTGACCCAAATGAATAACAAACGTTTCAAGAGATATGCATCGCTGTAAATTATTTGCCCGAGCATTTTGATGATGTGATTGTTTCCAATCGTTTCATTGCAATCCGTTTATTTGCTCGTTCACGATTGATTTCCCTCTCAACTACTTCCTGATGAGCTATTTTCTGAGCGATAAGCAGGCTTGGACACACGTTAGTCGGTCGTCCTCGATAATGTTTTTATCTGCGAGTGATTTACCAGTGACATGAACGACTCTTTGTTCCAGGTGGGATTGCCCTTGTGTACGTCAGCCAGCCCTTGGACACCGTCAAAGTGAAAATGCAAACGTTTCCGCACCTCTACAAAGGCATGACTAATTGTTTGATGGAAACGATTAGAAAGGATGGCTTCGTCAGGGGATGGTATGCTGGAACGTTGCCAGCTATTGCGGCAAATGTTGCTGAGAATTCTGTTCTGTTTGCCGGATATGGAGCGTGTCAAAGTTTGATTGCGAAAGCCCAAGGAATTGGTGATACAGCGGATTTGACGCCGTTGAGGTATTATCTCATTTAAAATCAACGATTTCCGGAGTCCCGTTAACTTTATGCTTATTTTCACCTGACAGCAATGCCACTGCCGGAGTTTTAGCCTCCTTTTTCTCCTCGTTCACACTCTGCCCAACAGAATTAATCAAATGCAAACTGCAAGCCCTTCGAGAGGCCAAGGTATGATCCCAGATTGGTCTGGTTCGAATCGTAACCCAAATTGTTATTAATCAAAATCGATTTTCAGATCGGCACCGTCGAAGGCCGAGGCGCCGTAGCACACATCAGTCCTTTCCAATTGACTCGACAAATTCTGAGAGTCGAAGGCTTCATGGGATTATACCGAGGATTGACGTCAACATTCATGCGAGAAATGCCCGGATATTTCTTCTTCTTCGGGGCATACGAAGGTGTTCGTGATTTGCTGCGGCAGTAAGTGTCAATGGTTGAGTCAAAAACATCATCATTGAGTAACGAATCCCTCGCTTCCAGACCAAATCAAAAGAAAGACGACATCGGACTTTGGCGAACAATGGTGGCTGGCGCCGCCGGTGGAATCGTTTTATGGACGGTCATATTTCCAGCGGACGTAATCAAAAGTCGAATTCAAATAAACAGCCTAAAAACAAGCATGCTGTCTGTGGGTGCAAACATCATCCGAAATGAAGGGCCATTAGCACTTTACAACGGACTTAAACCCACCCTAATTCGTACCATTCCGGCGACAGCCGTTCTCTTCGTCGTCTACGAATATTCGAAAAAGGCGTTGACAAATGTTTTCATTTATTGATGCGGTGATTTTAGCGTTAGAAAATAGCTTTAAATTTTGTACATTTGACAGTTTTAAATAGACGAATGTTGGAGTGAATCGCTTTAATTTTTGATCCAAATGCGTTTCACTTGAAATCAACGACGAAGGTCAATGTTAACTTTCCAACCTCTTTCACCGATGATTCACAACCTAACCGAGGTCGACTATTGATTGACGCCCTTCACCCTTTCCACAGAATCGATCAATCATCCCAACAAAATGCACTTTGGGAACGTTCTCGAAAGGTCACGTCAATTAATGACGTCATCCAAGTGAATTTAATGACCGCCTGTGGGGCAATTGCAGTTCATTTGTCGAATTTACTTAGAGCTCGTTACGTTATCGATGCAGCATTGACAACAACAGTCCAGTTGAACTGGTTTCATCTTTTATCAACAAAATGTGCATTCCCAAGTCAATTACAAAACGTGACAGTCATGTATTTATTTATGGCATTTTCTCTTTATCAGAACGACGATAATCAGACAGTTCAAATCGGATGGCTGTGTTTACGTAAGATCTGATGAATTCTCAGCGATTCATTGGCGCCGGTTATTGGTTCGATTGGGTTTTCGCCTGTAGATCTTGTGGGTTCAGTGTAATTGAAACAATCGCCTCTTCCAGCAACAGCCCGATAAGAACGGGAATTCACAAGAATCACAAAAATAAATTCGTTGCGAAAGAGCAAATCCAATCAACTTGTGAAACGTCACGATGTAAACCACGTCGTCTCGATGTCAATGTCGACGATGTAAACGCAACTTCGCACATTCAAAACAAACGCACATCATGGCACTCTGTGCTCCTGCAGCAGTGGCTTCAACACACACAGACACACACACGAGGCCTATCTATCGTAAAACACCAACGAGAGACCTTCGCTCGAACATTTTCGGTGAATTCGCATGAGCGAGCCATCACTATTGGCAAAACGAGTAGAAAAATGTGATGAACCGAAACTGTGTTGAGTTAGGATTCGAAAGTCATTGTTTTATTTTCAATCGACCATTTGACAGTGTGAAGTGAACTAGCGTTGACTGAGTGTCGTTATTCGCATATTGTTTTGATTTGAACATTTTATTTTAAATTTTGTTTTTTTTTTTTCGTTTTGAATAAAACGCTCCGAGAAAATAGATTTGAGTAGATTCTGTGTGCGTTCTTTGAATGTCGAACGACGATGATGGCTGAACGTATTTGAATTTTTGAAACGAGCTCAATAAATCGTTCGTTCCTGCGGGAAGACATAGCGAATTTTTTTTTCCCAACATATTGACAAAAAATTCCACGAAAATGGATTGGGTGCTGGGTTTTGTGTTATGTTTGTTTATCATCAATGTATTTTTGAGCCGAATTTGTGACAGTTCCAGTGTGGAAAGTCAAGGGAAATTAGTTTTTGTCCACGTCGTAAGTCGTCTGAGAAACGTTTTATCAATTTTTTGGAGGCGTCAGTTCGAATGAGACTCAAACCCACACTTTTGTCTTTCAGTTGTATCGTCACGGTGACCGGAATATCATTGAGCCGTATCCAAATGATCCGTGGAAGGAAAAGTCTTACTGGCCGGAGGGCTTCTCTCAATTGACTAAGGTGAGTGTCCCTTGATCTTCATCGAAAGCGTGATTTTAAATTGGTCATGCTGTTCGGCTTTTCTGGCAATCAAAAATTCAATCGAGTCATCAGATTCAGTCGAAATGGAGTTTTCACCGAATGAACGCCATTTTCGTCGAAGCTCAAATTTCAATACACGCTCCAACAATGCAAGTCTGCCATTTTGACCAAAAGACACCATTACTCACCGAACAATGACACCAGACCCGCATCAATAACAGCTATTCTTCAATTTATTCACAGATTGGAAAACAACAGCACTATGAACTCGGTCAATATCTCCGGCAAAGATACAATCACTTGTTGAACACAACGGCATATTCCAAAGAGCTAATTTACGTGCAATCCACCGATGTCGATCGAACATTAATGAGTGCATTATCGAATTTGGCCGGTCTATTTCCGCCCGATAGCAATCAATTGTGGAACACTGATATCCCATGGCAGCCGATACCGGTGCACACCACACCAGAGACACAAGACTACGTTTTGGCTGCGAAAAAATCCTGTCCCAACTACGATTATGCTTTGAAGAAATACAAAAACTCACCCGAATACAAGGAGCTGAACAAGAAATTCAAGCCGCTGTATGAATATTTGACGCAACATTCGGGCAAGAAAGTTGACACCTTCACCGGAGTGAATAATCTCTACAACACCCTGTGGATTGAAAACCTGAAGAATTTCACATTGCCCGAATGGACGAAGAAGGTGTTTCCAGGCGGTGACATGGCATGGGTTTCAGCGAGATCATTCGCCACCAATACCAACACACCGGAATTGGCTCGACTCAAAACTGGCTTTTTGCTGAAGGAAATTTTGCAGAGATTCCGCAATAAGACTTTGCATCAACTCCAACCAGATCGAGCGATGTGGGTCTATTCGGCGCACGATACCACCGTGGCCAATCTCCTCAACACTCTGGGACTGTTTGAGTTGCACGGACCACCATATCGGGCATGCATCATGTTGGAGCTGCACAAACACGGTCCAGACTATGCCGTTCAAGTCTTTTACAAAAACACCACCGGTGACCCGTTGCCAATGAATATCCCACGTTGCGGCACTTCATGTCCGCTCGACAAAATGTACGAATTGTATGCAGAGGTGCTGCCCGGCGATTTCGATCATGAATGTCGTCTGTCGATGATGTCGATGACCTACGAGGATGCTGATTTTGATGGTTCCGGCATGGGTATCGCCATCATTGCACTCTTCATGACCCTGATACTCGTTCTCATTCTGGTCTCCATCAAAATCTACAACAATTACAATGATTCACGTTGGTATTTGCGTATCGATAACTGAAAGCGTTGCTGTGATCCGTTATGGCTGTCAATCCCAAAGCACCTGACTCTGTACAGCCATTTCAATTTCCATTTTGTGTTTTGGTTTTTTTGTTTCATTTTGGTTGTCGTTTTTTATTTGTCAAAACTGAACCATTTTTATCAATCAAACTTTCACCCAAAAAAAAAAATTCAATTAAGATTTTTGTATGAGGCTTTTATGAATGAATTGAAAAATAAAGTATTTTAGTCAAATCGTTACAATGTTGCTTGTTTTGTGGAAGAGGAAGGAAATGTGTTTCGATTCGTCACACCATTTGAGATTCCATTTCGACGGGTGTTGATGAATACAATTCTTCGATAATTCTACGAAAACCTCTTGAAATGCTCCAACGACTGGTGTTTACAGTTTTACACGCGTTTTAGAATCTTCATTCTGGCGATAACACATTTTTGCATATCTGTTTTTCTTTTTTCGTCTTTTTCGTGAAATTCGAGTATTTTTCACACGACTCGAGAGACGAGATAGTGTTTATCGGCAGACCAATGGACGCATTGAAAATATTGGTTTGGCGCGTTCGCTTTCATAATCATTATTTTGAGACTCAGCACACAGTAGTCGCATATTGCATTAGACAACAAAAATAGCGACATTGTTGGCTGCGATGACGTTGAAAAGGATCTCACCAATGGGCAGGGTTGGTCGTAGCGGCGCTATTTGTAGCGATCGCTACTACTTTTTCATATTTGTTGTTAGTCCTTTGTCTTTTTTGAAGATCAAATCGTCAAATCTTGTGTCTTGGGGCTCTCATTTAAAATAAGGGAAACAATCGCATCATCACCCAAACAATCACAACAACAAAAACAACAACAAAAACAGCAGCAGCACCAATTCAAGGTTCATCTCCGGCAACAGCCACAATTTCCGAAATGTATGTGACAACGCTTGTCTCCTTCCTCATCGATCGGGATTGGGGGCATCCTGATTAATTCCATTCTCATTTCTCCTTTCGAACAGCACCTATTCCGTCGACATTTGATGATAATCACAACCCGCCACAATCAACTGTTGAAGCGGAGTCACCCCCAGTCGAAACGTGGAAAGCAAAACCATGAAAGATCAAGTCCGCACCATTGGGGTGCCTCTAAATTGGTGGCGGCTATTGCATCATTGAAGACGAGAAAAATCTCCATCGATGAGCTCAGCGAAAAAATCGAAAAGTTCAATCCTTCGAAATTAAAACAAGCAGTTTTGTGATGGTAAATTTTGGTAATAAAAAAATTTATTCAAAAGAAAAATGCTAAAATGTGTAAACATGAGTCGAATGGACGGGTGTTCTTACAAAATACGGACGGTTCTTTAACTTTCACTATCTTAAAACTAATTGTCTCGCGTTCCTGTGTGACTTGCAATGGTAATTGGACCGGACCGATGTCCAATGTGGAAGGTGCGACGACGAAAGCGGATAATAGCCATGCAATAAGGCACGAGAAGATTCAAATTCAGTCAATTGTCTGGAATGTTGAACTGAACGTTTTGTTCGATGTTATTCAAAGTGACTGAGACTGCAAGTCACAAGAAGTGACATTCATGTACAATTGAGAGATGCTTAAATGCCTAGGGGAATCGGAGTGCCCAAATCGACAGCAAACAGGTACCACCGATGACACCTAGTGTCACTATGAGATTCGTGGATGAGCTTCGGACAAAGTCCCAATTGAAAATTTTGATGAAATTCTCTGTTTGACCCCACGGGTATGAGCCGTCATCAAAATGCATCGGACATTGATCGCGTTCTCTCTCGTATTCGGTCATGTCCAAGGCGACAACAGCTCCCTCTGTGAAATTCCACGACGTTACGTCTTGTTTGATATGACAAAAGGCACCGACGGCTTGTGAAATCAGCACACGATTCAAATCGGCTCGCTGATAGACCCAGCAACGGTATTTCTGTTGGAGGGAAATGGCAAATGTTTCATTAGTTTCGATCGCGATGATATCGATCGGTCAGTGACTCACCGAAAGCGGATCCAATTCATCGTATGTGACGAGATATGATCGCAAGTTTTCCTTCCAGAAGCCAATGCATTTCATAATGTAATCGGGATCGTGGTAAATGTCCACCGGACGCCCCAAATGATCGACAGACAAACAGTAGTTTTCATCGATGGAGATTTCCTTTTGATCAGTGCCGCATACTGAGAAATCAGAGATGTTTTGCTTGCAACGGATATCCGGACGGGGACTCAATGTGACACCACCGAGAATTCTCGTTTTGAATGGATGTTCGCCTCGTTGGGTAAAGTTGAATTTGCCAGCGACTGGACACCGAACTCCCACTGGATTCTTGTTCAAATACAAGTCGTACTTCCATTCTTCTCGATTCGGAAATTGTACCCACGAACAAACCGTACTGAAGTCGTCCTTGATGACGGCCAAGCCCTTGCGATAACGAATGATGTTGTGATGTCGTGGAACAAAGTCGAAGCAAACGTAATCCTTTTGACTGAAGGAGGGAAATTGCTTGAATTAACGACTGTCCCAGAAGGGAGCTCTCCGGCAAAAAACCTACCATCCATCAACTGTCAAACGGGACATCATGATTCTCGTGTCACGCTGTTCTCTGCACACGTAAATTGTTCGACGGTAACGAGCTCTATCCGGGTAGTAGGTCTCGATCAAATGCGTCTCATTGATGAAAATATCGGCGTCAATGTTGGCCGTGTTGATCCAATCACCGCTGAAATTCTGCGGCAAGCGACATCCAGGCACAACCACTTCAGCTTTGACCGGAGTCACTCGCAATCTCTCCGGGGACTTCTCGGGCGTCTTCAGTGTGTTGCATTCAGCCGTGATCGATACACCAATGTACAGATCATCGTCACGATTCTTCAAGAAGCAACGATATTTCTCGTCTTTTCGACTTTCCTTTGTGTTGGCCACGGCAAAGTAGTGATTCTTTCCAACGAACCAATCGCCCAGACAACTGAACTCAACTACTCCATTGAATGTTCCGGTCATGCCCTGGCATTGCTTGTAGGTGATGTTGAATTTTTGATTTGTGATCAAGAACTGTGTACCGGCCGTTTGACACGAGCGAATTTGAGCGTCGGGGTTGTCACACTCACCGGTGAAACGGAAACGATTCTAAAAGAGGACAAAGGCTTTGTTGATCATCTGAGAGCGGCCACCATTTCAAAAGGGTCTCACCTGGTAGGCGAACTGCCAGACACCTTCAAGTGATGAACGACAATTGATCGGCACGTAATTCTCGTTGAAGAGTGTGATCAATTGCTGATCTTCGTGAATGCCCTTACACACTCGCTCCACAGTCGGTTCTTCATTTTCCAGCAAAGTCACACAAGGACTCTCGACTTTCTCGTAAACATTGACTGTTCGGGGGTATGTCCTGACACAATGATAGCACGATGACGACTTTTCGCGGAACACGAACGTATAATCAGCACCATCTCGCGTGTAGTTCACGCAGTATCCACGATTCGACATCGATACATCATCGATGACGGTCTGTGTTGGTTTACCAGTTTCCCACGAGAACCAGGATCCTCGCAAGATCTGTGGCATTGTGCATGGTTGTTGTTCATCGGCAGTGACTGTGGAAAAATGAAAAAAATTTAGAAAAAGTTTAATGAATTCAAAAAAAAAAATCCTAAAAAGCTCCCGATTTGACGTAATCACCAGCAAACCACCGAAACCAAAAAAAAAAATGCGTTTTTAACGACTCCATTCCCGACTGACAGGTAAACACTTGTTTGAATGTCATTACACTTGGCGCTGCGGCGGTGATTAATCGATAGTTTTGCTGGGCGGACGAGCAACGTGCATGAAAATCAGAGGAATTCAATTGAAAAGTCCCTTCCACATTGCAATTTCACTGACGGGTGCCCTAAGATGGTGATTCTTCCAAAAAAAAACTCCAGCCCAGAACAAAGCAGTGAAAATGCCATCAGTCCAGAGCGGACATCAATTTGGTCAGTGGGGTGTGGTTTTAGTCAGAATGCAGCGTAAACGGAATGTTGCTCAACATTAAAATCGGATTTTTTCCTCACCTGATATCGATCCCGCAATCAAACACAACAAAATCACTTGAAACACTATCGATTGCATGTTTTGCAATGTGTTTATGACAAAATAATTGGACGAAAACATTATTTTAATTTTTACACAACAGATTTTCGAGTCGTTTCATGTGTATTATTGTCATTACTAATCGTTTCTCATTCACAATTCTGTTGAATTGCTAGACAGTGGCTGAGTTTACACGTTTGAATCACGTTGTTACGTATTTTATTACGTAAATACGTATAATGTGCAAGTGGAGCACATGCAAACGGTTCAAAAATTCAAACTTTCAACTTTGAACCCAGAATATTTGAGCGGTCCCCCGAAACCCCCCACAAGACCCGATTCAATACGACAACGATGGGAACCTTCTGGTGCCCTTCCATCGTTTCATCACGAAACAAAAAAATAACCCATCAGACTATTTCCATCAGATAATGAGAGCTGAATAACGGTATCGATTCACATTTAATTCGAGTCGTTGTCAAATGAAACGTTGAATGCCAAAAATTCACCGTTGAATTATTCATGAGTTGGAAAGCCACTCCAAACCACGAAACATTGAACGCAAAAATAATATCCACTTTGATGTCGATGGCAAAAAAAGGAAACAACCAAAAAAAAAATGTATATTTCCATGCTTTTTC
Source organism: Lestremia cinerea (assembly GCA_027564135.1). NCBI lineage: Eukaryota > Metazoa > Arthropoda > Insecta > Diptera > Cecidomyiidae > Lestremia > Lestremia cinerea. Next base: position 11,962 of record JANSTV010055282.1, read on the forward strand.
TGCCCACAACTCGGATGTCAGATATGTTTGCCATCAAAAGCCTGTAAACCTTTCCAAAAAAAAAATTAAAATGAAAACGCTCACCTTGACCGGGGCGTATGGCAAATTTCCAGATGCAAAATCATCGAAAATCCAATCTGCCGATGCTTGTGACATCCAATGTCCATTTCGTTCGCCGTTAAAAGCCTCGCCACAAGCAACAAAAAAGCGAGACTGGCATTCGTAAATGGAAACCATCGATGCATTTTCAAATAAGCAATGCAAAAAAATATCTTTATTATTCATTATTTTTTTTTTTTTAATTTTTCAATTATAATGTAATAATATTAAATATTGTTCAACAATTTAAAAAATAAAATCTAATAAATAAATTACATGAGAATTACAATTACAAAATGGTATATTCGTTTACAAGAATTTTTTTGTGAAACGAATTGTTATCGGGCGCTGAACTTATTATTTTTTTTTAAAAAAAAATTTCCCCAAACAATTGATTGGTTCTCATTAGTTTCCACTATTTTGAGCATATCATTGAACATTTCGATGGTTATTCGCTATTGTTGCTGTTCCCTCTCAATTCGCTTGAGTACTTCAACCTTGTGGGATTCCCAACGCAGACATCCATTCGATAGAAAGAGAGAGGGGAAACAACATGAAAATGAACCATTCAAAAAGCCACTGGTGTAAAAGGCAGATGCCCGCTCAATTAACATTATATATTTCACAAGTTTAATGAATGCGCTCTTGATTCACAATCACCGAAACACTCGTGGCAACTGTTGTCCTTTTTTGCATGGCTTTTTGCTAACGAATTCGAGAGAATCGTGAACTTGTGCTGCCCGGAATTCTTAATGAGACACAACTTTGCTTTTTGTTTAACGTTTTTTTCGCTCGCTCTTGTTGTTGTTGTTGCTGTCTCCCTTCTCCTCGCTCGTCCTTTCTCTTTCGGAACAATAATTGAATGCAAGTAATTTGAATTTGTAATCCATAACGATAATCATAATAATCATTTATTAACTTTCATATTTAGAATAGCGTTGATTGACTGGCAATTTTCGTGTTCAATTAGTATTTAATAATTAATTAACCTCGAAT
>JANSTV010055293.1:0-13055 GCA_027564135.1 Lestremia cinerea
AGTTTGAATAAATTGCATTCCATCCAACTGCGAAGCTTTCCGTCCATCTTCAAGTCGTACTTACATTTCCAGGGGCCGTAACGTCGTTGCAGAAGTAGCATCCCAAGTGCTGGCCTTCAATGCGCTTGAGACCATCGAGGACTTCCGGTGGTCCAGGCTTCAAGTCAATTTCGCCATTCGCTCCATGTCGCATCACCAAATAACTGTCGAAACCCAGTGCCGCGTTGATAATGATCTGTGAGTACGTTTCATTAGCTCAAAGCACCAGCAGGCAACTGATATCACTCACCTTGTTCTGAGCGGCACCCAACACCGTTGGCAGCCAACGGCTTTCGCGCGAATCCGTCAACAGGAATATCGCATCGTGCTCGCCCACCAATTTTTCAATCTGCTCAATGTCGTTGGTAGTTTTCTCTCTGAGGGATTCTCCAACGGGGTAGCCAGGCATCGGGATGTGCAAATTATAGCCATTAGCTTCAATTCCTGGAGAGATTTCTTTCAAACGAGCCGATGCGGCTTTGACCTTGTCTTTGCGTGAAACAGCATCCGAATGAGTAAATAAGCTCTGTCGAACTGGGTTCGAGTGGGAGACTTGACCGCTGTCCACGAAAGTGATATGCCTCGCACCCCATGCCTACGAAGCCAACGATGAGAACAACAACAGAGAGAGCCAGAGTCAACTTACGATCAACGAGCGAGAGACAGAGCAGCCCAAGGTGCCAGCACCAAAGAGGAGGTATTTAGATTTAGAGATCACATCGAGATCCAAGTCGGGCATCAAACGCCATTTCATTAATTTGAGATTCAAACTGACGCCGCTCTCGGAAAGTCTGTCAAATGAGTCGAATTAACGGAAAAGTTCGAAGACTCTGAATCCGACTCACTTCAACGGATCCATGCTGTCTCCCATTTTCGCGATTTTCGGCAAGTATTTCCCTTGTTGATTCGCCTCCCAGCCAATCCACTTGAGTTGCTCCGGCTGAATGTCATCGGTGGGTAATTTCAACGAAAACAAGATGCTGTTTTCGATTGAGACGGCGTTTTTGACTCGAACAGACAGTACATTGATGGTTTTACCCCGGAGCAGAGGGCTGAAAGAGAGGGGTTGGAATCAGCACTCACTCCGACGATGAACACGATCAACCTACCAGAGATGAGTCAAAACCACGACAAACAGCCTCAAAGGCCATCCAGCATTCTCCGGCGATGCGCTCGGATCCGAAAAGCAGAAATAAATGTCCTCAACGGCTGTATTGGCGAAGTTCTCTGCTTTAGTTTCGGCGTTTATCTTTGCCGCCAGTCGGTGGTATTGGAAGTGTCCGTCGGAAGTCTTCTCCAAAATGAAGAACGCTTTCTGGTGTTGATCGTCTTCATTGAAGTAGTTTGCAGTGATTTCGCTGACTTGTTCAGCGAGAAAAGCTTGCGAAATCGGCTCCGCTCCAGCAGACTTCTCGACAATTGGCTCGTTTGGACAAGGGTGAGCGAACCAGAAATAGTAGTTGAACGTTTTGAGATCCTGCCGGCGGGAAAGCTAACGTCAAATTCTGATCGCTGCAACAGTCATTTCACTCACCGCAAACGACAGAATGAGAAATCTCGACAACAGACTCGGATCAACCAAACATCGTCCACTGCAGATATCTTCCCAAATGCTCTGACCTTCTTCGGCAATCAACGCCAGTTTATCGCAGCTCTTGAAGTCTTCGATAGTGTTCTTGTTTTGAATGACGCCTCGGCTTTGGAAACGACATTTCTGTGACTCGAAATTTCTGGAAGGAAAAAAACAATTTGAGATGAAACGCCCATCGAGCATCTCCCACTCAAGTCCTCACTGATTGAACGCGGTGGCGTCGACATCCAAAATGCAGTGCGTCGCATTTGAATTCGTGTAAAATCCAGCGATGGGTTTCTTCTTATCGTCCAATTTGTCCACATTGATCTTCAATTCCGTCAACTTGTGCCAGAACGACGGATGCACAGACGATGTGAACGTCTTGTATTGAAACACTTCCGTAGACATGATCTCGTTAATTCTTCAAGAAAAATCTCCTTTGCTTGCCAAAAATCACCTCAGTAATGACGATTCAAAACAAAGCGAATAGCTTGACAGTTACCCAGCTCGTCAGAGAATGCACGAGCGCTTGTGAAATAGCACGAGAGAGCACGAGAGAGCGCGAGAAAATTCGAGAGAACGCGAAATGTGCTCCGCTCTTCGCGCACATATGACATTGCGAATGTCATGGTGTGGACGAGATAACTGTCAAAATCATGCGACCAACGTTGAACGTTGAATGCGCGGCTCTGTTATTTAGCGAAACGACAACAGTGGGTCACTGGTGGTATTGTATTCGCAATATGCATGGTGTCAGTATCTATCAGCTGTGGTGACGATTGCTCATGTTTCGGACCTCATCAGCAGCGATATTCAGTCGGTAAATGGATTCAAAAACGTGGTTCTCTCGGCGCGTACTTGATTCAGCATCGCGACCTGAACCTTATGCGATCATCGTCCTCAATCGACAGATTCAAGTTAGTGCCAGCACCTTCCTGCAATTATGGAATAACGGTGAGTTTCAGTGACTTCTCTTCCGTTGACTAATTTACAACGAGCTCGTATCATGTTGCAGCCGATGTTCGTTTACTCGTCGACGGAGGTGCTAATCAGTGGCTGAAATTCGTGAACATTTTCTACAAAAACGACGATGTGTGCAAGCCAGACTTCATCACTGGTGATTGTGATTCGATAACGGGCAAAACCAAGGAGCATTTCATCGAATCTGGTGTTTCGATCATTGAAACGCCAGACCAAGATGAGACCGATTTCACCAAGGCGCTGTTGACACTACAACCGATTTTCCAGCGAAAAAATGTAATTTCGAAGAGGAGCTCCTCTCTCCCTCTCTTTCTCTCTGACATAACTCAATTTCAGATCGAAAAGGTCATCACAGTGACAGAGTTTTCCGGTCGCATCGATCACATTCTCTCCCAAATGAACACCTTGTTCAAGGCCAGCAAGTTCAGTCCGACGATTGAGGTTTATTTGATGACGAGAGACTCTCTGTCGTGGCTATTGCCTCCCGGTAAGCACTCCATCGTTGTTCCTGAGTCGTTCTCCGGGCCCGAATATTGGTGCTCATACGTTCCCATCGGCAGTCCCTGCAAAGTCACCACCACCGGCTTCAAATGGGATGTTTGTAAGTGATATCAGACCCCCTCTCCACGCCAGACACCTCTTATCACTCCAAACACTTTTCTTTCAGCAAACAAAACATGCCAATTCGGCGGCCTCGTCAGCACCTCCAACGCATATTCCGCTACGCATTTAACCATCGAATCGGATGGCTATCTTTATTGGTCGATGGCCATAAATTCCAACAATGATAATGACTGATGGCTTTCGTCGTTGTCTTTACTAATCGTTTCCATGTCCACACACATTGGCCGTTAGATTGTACTTAGTTCAATACTTTTGGATTTCCGTCGTGGAAATTCGTTTGTGTTAATTTATAAATCATCATTTGTATTGTGCATGTTGTGAACAACTTTAGAAAGTTTTGCTGAGGAATGTTTGAATGGAATCATTTTTTCTTCTTTTTTTTCGGAAATTCGTTGCAGCTAGTAATCGAAAAGGTCGATTCTCATGACTTTTCTGTGAAAAGCATTGAGAAATTTTCCTTTTTGTTGAAACGTCCATCGCAACTAACGCATGTTTACCCCCTCCATCGTTCAAGCAGTCTCATCTACCATACTTTGTCGCTCGAAAGACATGATCGAGCATTCAAACCACAAGAAATGACATCACCCAAGCACGTTCAATATTGAAAGTGGTTCTATGTATTTTTGGTAAAAAAAAATTTATTTGAAAAATTTAGAATATTTTTGAGCAAAAAAATTACAGAATAACAATATAAAAATGTTGCAAAAACCGCCCCAAAAAGAATGGATTTAATAGAAATTGTCTGTTGAATATCCAGACCGGGCTAAGAGTACCTTCAGTTGCTGCAAGCATGTCGGATGAATTTCATCCAAGTGCCGTCAATGCACTAAAAACTAGTATTAGAATCATCAAATGAAATAACAAAGCCACAAAGACAAATAAACAATTTAGTGGAATGTCAAAGAGATATTTTTGTTCAGTAAATGCCATTGTCGAATTTCTAAACTGAAATCGGAGACTAGCGGCGGAAGAGACTAACACACCTATTGGAATAAAGTCTCAAGCTCTTCACACTTTCCTGTTGAAGAGCTTGGAAATCGATTGCACTCAGTGGAGAGGAGGTTGACCGTCAATGTGACTGATCAGAAGCCTTTGGACGCGTGAAATTGTGCGAGATATTGCCAAACGACGGTCATTTCTGGTCGAGCGCAAGCCTCATTGCTCGTGCAATACAGTCCAAGGCGAAGCAAATTCAAAAACAAGTTCATCACTGGAGCGGTCCGCTCGAATGACTTGTCCATCAATTCCTCCCACACGCCGAGACCTTCACGACGAGCCTTCTGCTCACAAACCTGAATGTGCTTTGTGAGGAAGCCGCTGTTTTTGCTTTCTCCAGTGATTCTCTTGCGATCGTATGCCTTCAAACCGGTGGCCAGCTCGAAAAGCACCACACCGAAGCTGTATACATCGAGCTTCGTGCTGAAGATGCGATTCACCAAGAACTCGTTCGGTAGATATGGCTTCGTGCCGAAGACTCGTGACACTTCCATTTCAGCGTCCAGAGCACCTTCACGGGCCAGCCCGAAATCACCGATTTTCGGGATATTGCAAGGGTCCAACAGAATGTTCGCTGGCTTGATGTCGCTGTGAACGAGTGGCTTACTGCTGAATGTGTGGAGATATTGCAAGCCACAGGCTGTGCCCAAGGCGATGTTCAAGCGTTGAGTGAGCGACAGTGGGTTTGTTGTATTATCCAAGCGGTGCTCCAAGGTTCCAGACATCAGTTGATACACCAAACACGGTTCCTTACCTTCGGTCGAATAGCCGTACAAAGCCACCACGTTATCGTGTCGACACGAAAACAAACACTTTAGTTCGTTCAAACTTTGTTGCAATTCCAGTTTGGTTGTGTCTTTCTCTCCACGACCTTGGTATATTATTCGTTTGATGGCCACTGGTGTCAACTTCCAGATACCTGTGTACACTTTGCCGAACCCACCTTTGCCGAGAACGTTGTTTTCGTTCCAGTTGTTTGTCGCTTGGACGAGCTCTTCGTAACTGATTTGAGGCACATTGATTGCATCGAAGCTGATTCTTCTCATATCGCCGTTGCCACTGTCGCTGTTCTCCCTTGAGGCGTCACTTTCGTTGTTTGATACGCTAACCGGTGGACCGTTGAGAATCTTTCTCGATTCTTGAAAATGAAAAGAGTGATCGTTATTGTCGACATGGCTCGTTGGGTGTGGTGAGTGGACTCACCTGTCAGCGGCAGCGAATTCAGCAACTCGTTCAAATCGGGCATAGCGGTGCTCACAATCAATTTCTGATAGTCCTGACCGACTAAGGTTCGAAGGCATTCCATGGCTAGATGCATCTGCAATTCGTTCAGCAACATGTACAACTCAGTGACAGAGTGATTCTGGAGGCTCCATAATTCCAGTATGTCGTTGGTCGGTGAGGTCGATGAACCTTTTTTGAATTGGATCTTGATGTTCTGTGGAAAGAAATTGCGTTAGTCAAACGAGTTTTACCATTGAAACCGTATAAAAACAAGTTTTTCCTATTTTCTGATTTTCAGAGAAAGTTACGCGATCGATGGTTACGAGGCGATTGGGTGTGGACGGTTGATTGCATTTCAATAATATTCAAATTTTCCAGATAAACGACACTTACGTTCACCTCCTTTGCCGAGTAGCCCATACGTGTGGCCACTTTCTCCCACTCGTTATTCTGATCTAACACCATACAGAGATCCTCGCGCTCATTTTCGGGCATATCGTGCACGTACATGTCGACCGAAGCCGAACTGTTTCCGGATGAGCTCATTTCGATTGCCGCGTCACCACCGAAATGCACAAAAGAATCACACTTTCGTTCAACTGTCTGATTGCAATTAGCCGCCTATGGCTGCACAACCACTGCGCACTTCTTCAACGAATAGGAAACCACCAAATTCGTCATCAACCGTGATTTCGTGGAAACGTTTTTTTTTCTTTCTTGCCAACCTGTTTGGCGAATGCGATCGGTCCCGATTGAAATTGATAATGGCTCCGTTCAGTGTGAATATTGGCTCGTTTGCTTTCTGATTTCAATTTCGTTTTGTAGAACTTCAGTTTGGGTTTTTTCGTTTCGAAATTCGTCGATGTAATTTATGTGCGACTGACTGTGATGACCCACGATAAACAAATGAAGCGATTGGCGCACACAATCGTACACTGAGCTCTGTTTTGATGCGAACCGATGTGTCACCATAAATGTGATGTCGGTAAGGCAGTTACAGCGTAGTCGTCAAGGCAGTTGAAGACCGGCGATTTCGGTTGAGAGCACAGCGTTGGTTATGAAGCTTGACTTTGTCGGTTTTGAGAGCTTCACGCCTGCCAGTGACACAGCGAATGACTTCTGAGAACACTCGGACTTGTAATCAACAGGTTTGTGTTTGGATTAGAGCGAACGCGTCCAATCCGATAGGAGGTCCATGAGTCATGGGGTTTTAGTTATGTAGTTGAGAGCAGAAAACCTATCTCAGGTTATCTAAGGGTCTATCATCAGTTGTCAAATTCAAAGGAAACACTGGATTGATTGCGGGATGACTCATCGGGTTTGTTTATTCGAAGCGTTCATTGAATAATGATAACAACACTGAAATGATCAAATTATTCGCTCCGCTAGAAATTCATTGAGATATGACCAAACAACGATCATTTCTGGTCGATCAACAGCACTCTCATTCGTGCAGCTCAGACCAAGACGGATCAGATTCAAGAACACTCTCATCTGCAGAGCAGTGGGCTCGAAAGACGGGTCCATTACCTCCTGCCACACGGCTTTGTCTCCACTAGTAGCTCTTTCCGCAAGATTCTGGATGTATTTTGAGAGGAAACCATTCCCTCCGCTTCCTTCCGTGGCCCTGCTGCTATCATATGCCTTCAAGCCGGTGGTCAGTTCGAAAAGCACCACACCGAAACTGAACACATCAAGTTTCGTGGTGAAAATGCGATTGATCAGAAAGTCATCCGGCAGATAGGGGTCCACAACACGTTCGTCCAACAAAGCAACTTCGGCAAACGTCGTACCTTCGCTAACCAATCTGAAATCACTGATCTTCGGAACATTGAAAGAATCCAATAGAATGATCGCAGATTTGACGCTGCCATGAACGAGTGTTCGGTCGCTGAATGTATGGAGATGATTCAAACCGCAGGCCGTTCCCAAGGCGATATTCAAGCGTTGGACGAGCGTCAGAGGTTGCGCTGTATTCCTCAATCGTTGTTCCAATGTTCCACCAGTCATCAGTCGATACACCACGCACGGTTCCCTGCCTTCGATTGAGATGCCAAAAAAAGATACCACGTTCTCATGTTGACACGAATACAAAACACTCAAATCCTTCAAAATTTTCTGCAAAACTGATCTGGCGGTTTCCCGTTCATCGCGATTGACCACCACAGGCGTGAGTTTCCAGAGTCCTGAGTACACTCTGCCAAACCAACCTTCAGCAAGAACGTTATTTTGACTCCAATTGTTCGTCGCTTCAACGAGATCATCGTAGTCAATTGTGGGCAGTGTGATCGAATCATTGTTGTTGTTGATTTCGCTCATGTTGTATTTTACACTGTTTTCGTGGACTTCTGAGGAAACGAAACACATCGACTGATTGCGCTGACTCGCGGTTTACAAATGAAGACATTCGTACTTGGTGTCTACGGAGTAGTGTTTGGATTGGAGCGAACGCATCTCATTCGTTACAAGGTGGATGAGTCATGTGAGTCTTATATCATGTGAAGATACTTTACTGTTCTGCGTCAGTTATTCTGAATCGAGTAATCGACTTGACTCGATGCTGGCTCCGAAATATCTCAGGTCATCCTAAAGGCCACTCATCTGCGGTCAAATTGAAAGGACAAAACGAAACACGATTGCCGAGATGACTAATCGGATCTGTTTACTCGTTGCGTTCATTGAATCATGATAACAACACCGAAATTATCAAGTTACTTGGTCCAGAAGCAACAGCCATTTCTCTCAGTGTCAGACTATACAAGACGAATTGCGATGCCATAAAAAGATATCACGTTCATGCGCATTATGAACAGAGCTGTGTTTGCCTTCAAGCAGAAGCGTACTCGCGCAGACTGTTAAATTATAGAAATTGAGAAAGAATTTTCATATTTTTTCATTACAATTTTGAGGTTTTGTTTTATTCAGTGCGAGTATGACTAGTACAGTTCTTGGTGGTTTTATGAAATTTGTATAAAAATAGATCAAAGTTTTTCGTCTGCTTGAAATTGAGTGAGATAATGCCAAACAGCGGTCATTCCTGGTCGATCATCGGCCCGATCATTCGTGCAGTTCAGCCCGTGAATGATGAGATTCAAAAACACCGCCATCACATGTGTAGTTCGTTCGAATGACTTGTCCATCACCTCATCCCAAACGCCGAAGCCTTCACGACGAGCCTTCTCCTCACAAAACTGTATGTGCTTCGAAAGGAATCCACTAGCTTCGCTCTCTTCTGTGATCCTCTTGTGATCGTATGCCTTCAAACCGGTGATCAATTCGAAAAGTACGACGCCGAAGCTGAAGACATCAACTTTTGTGCTGAGGATGCGATTCACCAAGTATTCATTCGGCAGATAGGGTTTCGTGCCAAAAACTCTGGGGACTTCCATTCCACCATCGAAAGCACCTTCACGAGCCAATGCAAAATCGCCAATCTTCGGATTATCGGAGGAATCCAGCAGAATGTTCGCAGACTTGACGTTGCCATGAATGAGTGGTCGGTCTCTGAAATTGTGCAAATATCTCAATCCACGGGATATTCCCAAAGCGGTTTTCAAACGCTGGGTGAATGTCAGAGGCTGCACCTTATTTTCCAATCGCTCTTCCAACGTTCCACCGGCAAATAGCTGATACACCAAACACGGGGCCTCGCCATCGGTTGAGAAGCCGTATAAGGCACATAGGTTATCATGTCGACACGAATACAGACACTTCAATTCGTTCAAATTATGGAACACCCATCCGACAATGCCTTTCTTACAACGTTTGATGGCCACTGGCGTCGAACTCAAGATTCCCGAGTAAACTGTTGCAAACGTCCCATCGCCGATAATATTGCTTGCGCTCCAATTGTTTGTCGCTTGAACTAGTCCATCGTAACTGATTTGGGGCTCTTTCCATTCCAAGTCGATGCCGTTCATTTCGTTAATAGCACATTCACTGTTTGGCTCCCGATGAAAAACAAAACTGATTCGTCTCTCGACGTGAAATGAGTGTATGGTTGTCGGTCGACCACTGATTGAGTTCACAGACGATAAGCGAATGAAGCATAATGCATGACTGCTCAATCGTTTGCTGGTCACGCTGATAACATTTCATTGCATTTTTTTGGCTCCGGTTATCTCTCGCTGTTTTCGGGTGAGTTGAGCTTTCACAGATGATGATTTTAGGAATGCGGTCTCCAGCAGGAGATCATCAGAGAGGCTGGCTCTGATGTCGAATGGAATTGAGAAAACAAACCAATGAATAGCGAAGCAATATCATTTATTCGATACGATTTGTGTGAGATATTGTCCAACGACGGACATTTCAAATCGATCATCAGCTTTTTCATTCGTGCAAATCAATCCTAGTCTAATGAGATCCAGAAAGGTCTTGATCACAGACTCCGTCCTTTCAAACGATGCATCCATGAGCCTAACCAGCTTATCATATCCAAGTCCGGTGTTTCTGCTTAAATTCTTAATGTATTCGGAGAGGAAGGCATTTTCAAGTGCTCGGCGGCGGTCATACACCTTCAAACCGGTGGCCAATTGAAGGAGAACCACTCCAAAGCTGAACACGTCGATTTTTGTGCTGAGCATATGATTGAGTATGAACTCGGTGGGTAAGTAGGGCCTCGTGCCGTACACCTCCTCGACCAGCACCTCTCCATTCCGTAATCCTTCTTGAGCCGCACCAAATCCCCCGATTTTGGGAATAACCCCGGAACCAGATGAACCCAATAGAATATTCGCAGGTTTGATGTTTCCATGAATTAACGGGTTTTCCTTCATCGTATGCAGATAATGCAGGCCGGTGGCAATACCCAAAGCGATGGTCAGCCGCTGGTCGAGTGACAAACTGGTGGTAATCTGCAATCGACTTTCCAGAGATCCACCAGTCACCAGCTCGTACACTACGCACGTATCGTTATACCGAACGGCGAAGCCATACAAGGCAACGATATTACAGTGACGAATTGGAGACGCATGCTTCAGTTCATTCCGATATTTGTGCAGAGGGTCACCTCGCTTTGAATCATCCGATGATATCCACATTCGTTTAACGGCGACCGGCATCGTCTTCCACATGCCTTTGTAAAATATCCCAAAATGGCCGTGATGGATAACGTTCACAACACTAAACTGGTTCGTCGCTCGGGAAATTTCGTCATAGTCCATTCTAGGCGAAGGAGCATTGTTGAATCAGCGATATCCCGAATCGATGGCTTTGCAATCGATCGAAAGTTTCAAACATGCAAATAACGGATAGAACAAAATCCTCTTGGTACTTCAGAAATCGGTCACACTTCACTCTCGCACGTATCGCACACACTACTCAATTCTGAAATACTTTCTGTCCAAGCACCATTCGGATGATAAGCGACAGCTGCTATCTTGTTTTTCGAAAAAAAATTGGGTTTACCCAGTTACGCTGATCACTCACACGAGACAAACGTTTTGTTCATGCGTCATTTTGTCACTGTCTGTGTGGATTGAATGACTCTCGCAATTTCTAGAAAATTTAATTAATAATTTGTTATGAACAGATGCCAGTGTTTGACTGAGGTTGAGTTTTTTGTCGTTTCGACGAATCTTTCGCAGTTGATTTGTGGTTTTCCATCTACGCATGCGGCTCGTAATTCATGCGTTTTATGTTCGAAAACTGGAACAATTGGCAGTAAACTGAGTGATGGATTCCAACGATGACACGCGCAAGCGGTGCTGCAAACGGATCGAAAAACTCAGTCAGTGTCACGTTCACTGTCGCCTGGCCCATAACTGACTCCCATAAATCACCGTAGATGGTCGCTTGTTCCACTGTTCTCGCTAAGTGCATTCCAGCGCTCAAATTTTTGAAATAAAACAAGGCTTCTCCTCCAACTCAGATCATTCCCAAAGCAAGTATCTAGTTGGATCAGTAAAGATGATCGTACCACTCGCTCTTCTCATCACCCTGGCTGTTGTTGTTCGTAAGTGTGCCCTTCTTGGGATCTTCCTTCGAGATTAACCTCCCAAATCCCCTTTCAGCGGACGGGACTCAAGCTCACATCCCCCAGGAGAACAACCAAAAAATCGACGCTGAATATGTAGAGGATCTGGTGGGCTTCGTCAAAGAGTCTCATGGTGCCCGAACAGATGGATTCAACACATTGGCTGCCAGTAAATTGACTCCAATCGAAAAGGCGGCCAAGGACCTCTTGGGTCAAGGCGAGCACTTGAGTTCAGCTGGTAACAAGCATAAACAGATTTTGGAAGAAAAATTCAAGAGTCAACTGCGGAAATTCCAAGCTGATGTCGCAGGGGCTTCCCAATCATTGACAAACGAACTGCAAGAGCGGAAAATTGCCGCTATCGATCGCCGTGACCGCAATATCAACAATCGTAGATCGTATTCAGCGGAGCAAAAAACTCTCAGCATTTACGAGCAGTTCCAGCAGTGTATCCAACGTTTGACCCTACTTCCGAAATTGCTGCATTGCCAGATTTTGGGCTGTGATGAAGAATCCACTGATGGTTCATCATCGGAATCTCATGAGTCTAATGCGACTGAAACACCAGCGCCGGAAGAAGAATCGCCTTATACTGAACAAGAGGAGGAATAACTCGAACAACCAATCGATCCCAATGCCAAAACCACAGCACGAATCACAACAACGAGAGCTCCTTTTTCAATGTTTTATTGTTTTTCTTTCTAGAATTAGCAGCAAATAAACAAACTAAAATATAAACGAGTTGTCTTTTGAATGCCCCCGTCACTCTGCGGGCTGCGGAGGTTTCGTGAGATGTTCGGGAATCGTAAGCAATTCTATCTTTGTTGCCTTCAACGCCACACCTTCGGGAAGATTCCGTTCGATGTACTCGAGGAAGGTGTCCAGCGTGGAGCCAGTCAGTCGATGGAAGTGCATGAAACGGTAGTAGGTTCGCACCTCGTATTGGACGCGATGTTTCTTGTGAACGAAGGCCGATTTCAAGAGTGTCAATCGATCGTGATCAGCTTTCCTCTGCGACCACCTAGAACCATCCTTTCGAATGAAAAATCTTCACCAAAACCGCTTTGAGAGGGACTTACACTTGTCCAACCTCGACCCCAAGATGACCCGCTGCGGCAGTGGCAAATGTCGTGTAACTCTTCATCACTTCCGGATCGCTGCCTCTCAATTCGATTTCCAATTTCTTGTAAAGCTTGTCCTGGTCATCTGCCGATGCTTGTTCATTCACATGAGCTGCTCCAGCAGCATTGTAGTCTGTTTCCGGCAGCTTGCTTTTTGCATCACCGGTCTCTGCAGCACTGGCGAACGATTGACATTGAACCAAACCCAAACGAGTTGTGGCCAATCGTCCAGCTGTCAGCAAACTTCCGAAAGACTAAAACAAAAATCAAATTGAGGAATTCTTGTGGAAAATCTCTGTCGGCCACTCTCACTTTGATCATATTTTCAGCGATATTTTGTTGAAACGAGCAAACGTGCACACACCACTGCCGAACTGTCAAATGTCACTGGCAGAGTTCCCAATCAGCAAGAATGGCATCGAAATTACGTATTTCGTATTTCGAATAACCGCTTGAAGTCGATTCGTCGTCGTCGTCGTCGTTGTTATTGTTGACTGAATCGCGATTGCGAAACAAAGAAGAA
>JANSTV010055304.1:0-13054 GCA_027564135.1 Lestremia cinerea
TTCAGATTCGCTTGACGATCTTGTCGACTGCTTCGTGAGTGCATTGGACCGTAGTTTTCGGCGATCATTTTCGATGATTTGATCGAGGTGATGGCTTTCACATGAACTAAATTGCCTTTGAAGTATCTGCAAAAAGGAATTGCTGAGTCAGTTCATCACGTCGCTACTTGAGGTGCGATTCCAACTCACCGGACACTTGATGGATTGCACGAATGATTGAACAGCGCCAGTGTCGGATACAAGCCACCACCAATGAAAACCGTTTTTGAACTTTTGAGTCTTCGATTCTTGACCAATTCGAAAATTTCATGCGAGTTGAATTGCAGCAATTGAAGATTCTTCAAAATCAATCCACCAATGAAATCAACGTCAGCGTCCGACGTGACACGTTCTCCTAAGTAGTTGGAAGTCAACAGGCATTTGACTAGGAAGTTGGCCATTATCGCGTACTGGAGAAAGCTCTTGGCATCGCGTTCCTGTTCATGGCGCACCAAAGTGAGAGCTCTGCGATAATCGGTGAGCGGTAGTGCCATCAACTCGTCGACAGTGAACGATTTGTCAAAGTCTCCTTGAATATCCTGGAAATAACTGCGCGGATGCTGAAGAATCATGCGCAGAGCCAAATGACAGTTGATGGACGCTCCAGAATTCCAAATAATCTGCAGAATGCCGCATTCGTATTGATGATACGTTGACATGGCTATATCACGGCATTTCGCCGAGCAGAAAATGATGTCGAGGCATGTGGGACAAGCGAGTGGCGCAAAAGTACGCTCCATGCATTGTTGACAGTGGGTTTTGCTGTAGGATTCCAGTAAAGCGAAACAATGGGGACCTTCAAATAAGACATCCTCGCCGGGCAAAATGTCGGCTTTTGCCCGGGCGAAACGTCCTTCAGCCTCGGAATAACCAAATTCCACTTTGGCACTCAGTCCTTCTTTGGTTTTGACTTGCTTCGCTCCAGTGCCAGGGGACAATCCTTGCAATCCACGCAACTTCTCTTTGGCCTTTTGATCTGACTCGATTTGTCTCGGCAACATTTTGATCATAATCTGGGCGTCTTTCTCCATTTTGCCTCGTTTCTCCATCGGCAGTTTTGATTCATCCAAATTGGTGACGGTTTCTCTGCGAAGACACCGGAATATTGAATGACCACGGAGGGTGTCTCGTATTGATCGATTCGCTTACTTGAATAGTTGCAGAGCCACCTCCAAATCCTTCTTTGCGAGATGACAGCGAGCGGCTCGTTCTTTCAGCTTGTAGAGCATCTGTTTGGGGTAATTGGGCACCGCCAGCGAGATATTCTCCAAAGCATGGTCGAATTCCTCCAAATGGTACAGTGCTGCCGATCGATTAGCCAGCACAATCGGAGTGGTTGCATCATCGGCGGGCATCAACAGGATGCTTTTGTTGTACAAATCCAAAGCGGTATGGTATTGTTTCCGTTGAAACGCCTCGTTGCCCTTCTGCTTGAATTGCTGACCGAGAGCTGCATTTTTCGGTGTAAACTTGTGTTCGACTATCAAATCCTGAACACTTTTCAACTTTCGCACGAAACTGAAGCGATCTTGATCTCTGGACAGATTCGTGAAATTGCGTATCTGCTCTTTGTCACATTCGGTGGAGATGTTTGTGAGGATCTCTTTGAAAAATCCGCTATTGTTATTTATGTCGTTTCTCAAAAATTCACTTCCCATTTTCGTATTGGGCTATTTCGAGAGAAAGAGAAATGTGCGGTTTTCCTGACAAATTGCAGAACAACAAGAACCCGAACTGGCGATTTGAATGACTCGACCAAGACTGAGTTAAAAATATTCGACTGTTTTGAAGCGACACCACCATTCGCCTGAATATGCTCAAGCCAAATAAACAACAATAATATTCAATTTCTCTGAACGTGCGATTCGGTTTTCGTGTAATCTTCATTGCGTAGCGTATGTTGAGTTGGCATGCGACCAAGTCGATAATGTTGTGCCGGTGTCCGAGTGTGGGTTTTGGGAGTTTTCAAATGAGATTTAGGTGTTCGAATGAGCGCATTTTGGAAGGCATCCGTCACATCAGGTCAAAGGCATCTCGAGCTGTGCATCTCAGCTGAACGGCCTACTGTCAATCCGATAGAATGAGTTTTCTGTTCAAACCAATGGGTGCGTATTTTTAGCTTGCTATTTCAGTCATCGCCATCGTATTGTGCTCTTTCAGCCAGTTTCAAGCGGCAATCACCAATCATACAAATCTATCATTCTGTTCGCAATTATTTATAGATTTATGAATTGGAAATCATTTTTTTTTGGAGTCAAGTGTTTTCCTGAACGGCGTCACAGTCCAGTTGTGTTGCAAGCATCGATGCCGAATTGTCGTTATTGAAGAGCAACGAATTCTTACTTACTTACTTCTTACTTACTCTAGGCGATATGGAGTTCTTAGGCGTGTACACATGAAGGTTTCCTGACTTGTTCAGTTATAGGTGCATTCTTGTTCGGAAGACCTCGAAGGGCGAGTGCTGTGGCCATACAGCACGGTATCAAGTCGTTTAAGTCATTAAATGATGTGATTTTCATGTGAGAGCGAGAACACGATATGATGTAGATCGAGGAGGTGAAAGCACAGACAAAGTTCACAATCAATTGGATGCAGGTCTCCATTTAGGCACCAAAGAGCATTTGAGAAGAAAACAGCGTCCGTCTGAACTTGAATCTCATAATAGGGTGCGGTAGGAGGAGATGAATTCTAGTATTCATTGTCTTACATCAAGAGACGGATTCGAATGAGAAAATTTTCACTCTGCCCTGGACACTATTTTACACGCCGAAAACATGCGAATCTCACTCAATCTCCAAAAGATGGGTGGAGAAAAATTAGTTCAAATAAAAAAAATATTCGGACCGACCAAACGAGAATCCCACCACCACCAACAACCCACCACACTTCTCCATTGTGCAACCAACTTCATTCTTTCGATTGACAGAATTGACAACTGAGTTTCGCGTAAAACAATTGTTTTGTTTATTCCAAACAAAAATTGATTCTGCTGCCTGCTGAAGCGAATCTAGCGTGCAATTACAACGGAACGACTGTCGATGAGTGCTGAAATCGTGCACGGTGAGTGTGGTTTGGATGAGCGTATGCATTGGTTTGATTAGATTTGGTTGCAGGTGAAAAGCGTTGATGAGCCAGTCATTCGTGCAGCGGGCGCTATGAAAATGTCGATTAGCGTGAAGAAGGAGTTTCCCATCGGAAACGACGATGGCCATAATGTTGATAGCGCTGTTATCGACCATTTTCTGGGACCATCGACATCGGGTCATGGCGATTTTCTGGCGTCCAATGCAAATAATGGTGTCGAAGACCCGCTGCACGATCTCGACCTCGACCACGAATTCGACACAAGTAAATACAAAGACATTCCTCCCACCGTGATGTTGGACGTGTTGCTCAAAAAGGTCACCAGTCTGGAACGCTCGAACCAGAAACTGGTGCGAATGATGACCGAACAACAGAAGACGATCAACAGTTTCATACATTTGGCGACGGCGATCATGAAAAATGGCTCGACAGCAAGCGTGCTGGAGGAGAGTCCAGTCATCGAAGGCGATCAACTCAACATCCCGACCACTTCGTTCTATGACACGCAACTGCCCATCACTGATCCCGATATGCTTCATGATTTCAACGACAAACTCGAATCTGGTGAACTGAACCGCAAAGTACTGGTCAACAAATTGTCGATTCTGGGCGGGACGGAACCAATCTCGCTATGTCGCCGTGTCATTTCAAAGCTCGTTGATTCTGAGTGCTTGATGCACTACACTTGGTTCGGAACGAAGAGCAAACGGCCATTCAAGAAGTACGAGGCTATCATCGCTCTCATCCTGGATGCCATCACCAAAAGATTCCCGGCCACTGACAGTTCCACGTTTGCCTCGTTCCCGCAGATGATCGAACTGGCGATGCGATCGAAAATGAAACACGCCTCCGAAACGTATGCGTCGAAAATGGCACGTCAGACTGCTGGCTCGTCCCCAGGACCTCCGCCATACAAGCGACGTTACATCAAATCCGAAGATTCTTTCGATGCTGACGAAGCCGATGACGATGAAATCATCTATGGCCATCCAGACATCACGAATTTCGTCATTTGCGACGTCGACGAGAACTTTTCGAACTGAGCCCCCGATGGCCGCTTTGTAAATTTTGTCTATTTTCGTGTACAATTTTCCACCCAAGTATTTTACTCGTATTTATTTTCCAATTGTGGATTGTGATTTAACTGATCGATTTAATTTTATGTGTTGTTTTTCTCCAACATTTTCGAATACAAAATTTCAATGAATTCAAAATGAAGGTTTCTTTCATTGTTTGCTTTTCGCCCATTGGCCGATTCCAGCCGTTGAAGTCAGTGCCAAGTTTGTTTTCGTTTGGAAAATCTTGTTCGTTTCCAGAAGAATGCACCAGCGGTATGGCAACGTCGAGGCATTGACTTTCATTCAAATTCGTTTTCAGTATCAGCGGCAGTGAAGCAATGGAACTGCATTCGATCACATAAGAACGCGTGCGTGACGACAATCTGGCGAACAAGCTGCATTCCGTGTTTATCGGTGCAAAATAGCGAGTGCGTTTTTTTGTTTGTTTTTTCGCGCCTAGCGACCTTCCGACAGACATCTTCATCGTGAATCACGCACCAGACCGTCCCATATCGTCGACGGCACTCATCGTTCCGCCATGCCAACGCCGACAATCGCTGGCGTGAGCACCGAGTGCGAGACATCGCCAACAGCATCATCTTCACCGTCGCTGGCTTTAAAACGCAGTGCATTCCTTCCAACCGAATCAGTCTCACTTCACCATTGGAAAGCATCGCGCACGATGTGATTGATCGTTGCAAACGCGTGCATCGCGTCCAGTTTTTGATTCGACATTGGCAGCATTTCAAAATGGAATATTCGAGAATTCAATTCGCGTTTGTGTTGGTGATCGGTTTCGTTGGGCTGACGGCCTCCCAGTGAGTATCGGCGAGTGAGGTGGCCGCAAGGACTCGAATTGGTCGGGAAGTAATACTCTTGGACCCTTTGGCCACTAGCTCGAGTCCTTTTCTGGCCAGAGTTTTTTTTCGAAAAGGAAACTTCTTTCGAATCTCATTTCAGGACGATTGACCACGACAGGAATGGCGAGAAACCCCTTGTTAGACATCGCCGAAGCATTTGGCCACTGGACGGTAACCCATTGGAACCGCTCGTCGATTTGACCGTCGAGTTACTACGAAACCAGGTGATGCAGCAAATCGAACGCAAGAATAGAATGCTGGCTCTGAAGGCAGCACCGCCAGTGTTTCTATTTCCAAAGCCAGCCATCAATTACGTTCCCACATTCCGGCCAATCGCACATTTTGCTCCAATTTTCGAAGATCAACCAGTGGCACAGCACGCTCCACCGGCTGCAACTGCCCAGCCGGTGAGTACCCTCCACACAAGCATCGTTCCTACGCCAGTGACCCAGCCTGGAGTGAAACCCGTGGTGGAAATCGTGGACGAGCATCCAACGCCCCCACCCGTGACATTCCATTCGTCCTACGTGACGCACAACGGAGCTGCCTACGCGATTCCACAGATTCAGTCACACTCAACTACACAGCGGCCACTCTACACGCAATACTTTCGAAATATTGCTCACGTAGTCAATCACGGGCCGACACAAAACGTCCAGAGAAGCGGTCTCATCACCAATGAGCGCCGCAATGGGACAGAGTTCCTAGTGTCCGCCTCCTTGGCATTGGCAAAGCCTCTGGCCATCGTCGACAGTAACCATTTGATACCAAGGCATCGGCGCCGATCGCCCTTTCACGTCAAAGGCAACCGTTACGGGGGAAATCTCCGCTACTTTTAAACAATAAATGCACACACGTTCGTTCATCGATCGTTGTTTATTTTTATTCCGAATCGATAGTTCATTCTACAACCGCCTCTGGTGCGATTGGCTCAGCAACCGGCGGCTCTGCTGTGGACTCGGCCGGCTTGTCGAAGACGCGTTCGAAAAGCAATGCGATCTCGCGATGCGGTGTGTGTGGGAACATATCAACACCACAGGCTTGCGTCACCACAAACGGTTCCCCTCTGAATGTTTTCGAGCATGGCCGGCCAAAGTCAATCCAGTTTTTCTCGGCCGCCTTCGGTGAGCACGAAATGTAGACGAAGCGGTTGAGGTTACGGGAATTGCGAATGGCCTCAATGGATTTGTGATCTTTGGGAGATAATGAGCGAATGAGATTATCGCAAGACGAAAATGACGAGGGAATACTCACGCAATCCAGCTCTTGGTGGATCCACAATGGCTACCAAGTCCTTGCCCTTCGCCTGATGCACGAACGCGTAGATGTAATCATCACAATTGCCAGCCGAAAATTTACAATTTTCGATTTTATTCTCGCTTGCATTGATTGCGGCATCACGAATGGCGTTTTCGACAATTTCAACGCCAAGCACCTCCAGGCAGTGCTGAAATGGGATTCGGGTGAGTATTTCGATGGCCGACGTGAGCAAAACCATGAGCAAACCTTCGCGAAGCTGAGTCCGATGGTGCCGATGCCGCAGCAGATGTCCAACACGGTTGTGTCTGGCGTGACTCCAGCCATATCGATGGCACGCTGGTACAGCACCTCAGCCGCCTGTGTGTTTACTTGGAAGAAAGATGATGGACTGATGCGATACGTCAACCCCATGAGTCGATCAGTGATGTGTTCGGCTCCGAACACGTGATGCACCCGATTGCTCGTCTGACCAACTTCGCGCTTGTTCATCTCTTCCACGTGAACTGATGTTACATTGAGTGATTTTCCCTCGCCGCTGGAAAAAAAACTAGCAATTTGCTCGTTCAGCGCAGGCAGCTCTTCGAGAATATCCTGTGGAATGAGACGTTTGAACAATTCCCCGAGACTTTCTTCCCACTGCGGACTCACCTTCGTGTGCAGGCCAACGATGAGCATCAGTTCATCTGTGTATTCGGCCAATCGTACAGTCAACTGACGGAATACTCCAGTGTAATATTGGGGACTGAATACGTCTAGACTTGATGCGCGTATGAACGACTGGAATACTTGAGCCGCAGCCTTAGAGCGCTCAGGAACATGCGGAAGATTTTCAATGGGACCGACTTCGACCGAACCGTCGCTGTAGCTACCCAAACGGAAGCCAACCAACTTTTCGCCAACAGAATTCTTGCCAATGGTGAACTCGTTCTTGTTGCGATAGCCTTCCGTTTTCGGGGCTTTATGGAAGCCCTGCCATGCACAAGGTAAACCGTCATGTAGACGTTGCTTTTCCGTCAACAGTGGCCTTAATCGACCATTCAACGAGCGAACGACATGCGCATATTTGCGCAATTGTTCGATTGATTCCTGTTCCTTTTGTTTGATTTGCTCGTCGTAAGGCACGTGAGCGAGTGGAGCTGTTGCTTCAAGGCTGGTCTTCTTCGGCCCGTCATTATGCCTCGGCTCCTGTTGTTTCTTATGGAATGGATCCAACGACGCTTTGGCCGGCTGAAACCAGAAAATTTTCATTGTCGCTTGTCATAGCGTGTCTCAACCACGAGCCTACCTTCGCTTTCAACGAGCGTCCCTTCCACTTGTACCCGTTCAGTGTGTCCATTGCGATTCGGCGTTCTTCCTCGCTGCGGAAACACACGAACGCCAGTTTTCCTCCATGCGGCGTCTTAATCTTTGAAGGATTCAAATTCAGTTTGACTCGCAACAGCTTCTTGATTTCCTACAACCACAACAACAAGAACGTTAACGATAGTCTCGTGAATGGAATCGCACCCACAACTAACCCCATGACCGAATTTACCCAAATTGGTAACTTCGATTTTGAAAATTTCCGAAGTAAAATCCTCGCGTTGATTATTATCATCGGTTTTATTGTCGTCCTCTTTCACCTCCGCCACTTCCATCGTTTCCACCACTGCTGATTCGACAATATTTTCCGTTTCCATCGCTGAATTTTCTAATCTCTGAATCGCTGTTGAATTCACGGCATGAACGAGCAACAAGCATGAAACGTGTGTGTCTTCGTCGTAGTAAACAAATGTGTATCTGTCAGTTGTGCGGTGACTGGCGTGAAGGTGGTTGAGTGTTGGTGAAACTGGGGAGTGGTGGGTTAGCATTTCAAATGTTCCGGGCCTTAGAAGCGTCTCTGGTGGGGGTTATTATTTTCGAAATCTTTGACTAATTACAAATCAATCAAATTCAAGTTTGGTTCTCGGAGTCTTGAATCAAAATGCGCCAAATCGAAGCACGTTTATGGTTTGAGGACTCGGTTTGCGCTATGAGTGCGGACACGAACCGCTGTCAGATTGATTTTAAAACGAACCATGGCAAGAAGCGCGAATTGGAAAAAGCAGCTCAAACCGAAACATCCGTTATGCATTCGGCAAAGCTACTACTACTTGCTTTATATGACAAGCTAATCAACAATGAAACATTGCTGGTGATGTTTCGCAATAAGCTAAGTTCTGGAACAAATCGCAAGCAAGATTTCCCCGATCCCATTCTGACCGATTGAAATTGGTCGGGTTCAAAATTGACCGCTCCGAAATGCCAATTTGCGTAGAAGGTCACGACTTCAATGATGAAGTCCTTCAATGTTTTTTGAACGAAATCGATGCAGTTGTGAGAATTCTCCCAGGAGGCGAGACATGGGGCGCCGCTGCCAAAAACTTGTGGGTCGAGTTTTACAATAATATTTCTGCTTGCGACAACGATGATTGTGTTGAAGAAACCATTCAGGCGAATCAACGAGAATGGATAGCGCTTATTGAAGAATTAGACTCCCAAGAAGAAGGTAGAGATGCTGCTGCTGCAGCCCTCGCTATCCAAAATACCTGCACTGGCAATGTCTGAAACCGAAAATTCCATTGGCGGTCAACCTGGTTGTATGACCGGCGCACCCGAACACTACCGCGAGGAACCCTTAACCGACGCCAAATCGAGTTTTTTTCATTATCGAAATCACAAATTGTATGGTAATTCTAAGGAATCATAGAGACCACGGTCTCGAAATGTGTACAAACAACAACAAGAATATTGCAATATTCACGGAATAAAAAACTAAATACGAAATACGAATTACGATTTTTTTTCCATGAGGGATTTATGAAATTTTCCTTTTCAGTTTTAGGAATAAAAGCAACTAATTAATCAAGTCATTTCTATTCGTTGTTATTCATATTGCGGCAGCTTCAGTTGCGATGTGAAACACAAGTGGATGGAATGAATCATTTGAGTTTTTCAGTACAAAGAGTGCCAACCAACTAAAACGACGACCTCCGGAACAAACTGGAAGCTCTGGAAGGTTCCGAGAGAAATCTGGATAGTAAGGCATTGCTGGTGATGTTTCGTAATAAGTTGAGCTTTGGGACACATCGCAAGTAACTATTCACCGATCATGTTTGTCCCATTTTTGACCGTTCGAAATTGATCTGGTTCGCACTGGAACGCTCCGAAATCGGTCGATGGATTTGACACCCAAAATTCAGAACCCAATCGGATTCAATCCAATCGAAGCTATCTAAAACGCACACCTTTAGGAATCACATAGAACTCTATATTAGTAGATCAATGGATCGTATTGTTCGCGGAGACACTTTACTCAAAATAGAATAGCCGTCGCTGGGTCCATTAGTGTCGGAGAATCTTTACTCCTGTAGCTGTTTCTTCACAGCCACAAATCATGCTCAGAGTTGAAAATAGATTTGCTTCTCGAATTCAAAAGATGTCACGAATTCAACGTTTACATTTCATTTTTCATTGGTCTTTCTCGATGGGTAGTAAAGCTATTTTCAACTAAGGCTGTCGGGAGGAAGAAGTGGCCTTACTTACGCAACAGAAACAGAGACTAGCGTGGGCGCCCGCCATATTGAAATTAGATTTTATCATCAAATGGTTGCTTTGTTTGTACCACTTTTTCGAATTATTTTCGAACCAAACAACACGACACGATTTGTCAAAACAAATAAAAAACAAATAGAAAATAGTTCGAACTTGGTCAAAAATGACAAGGTTCAGGAAATATTTCGGATGATGAATCAATGGCACTTTTTCAGTGACTGTAGACTGAAATTCAATCTCGTCGCCCATCATAGACATTTGTAAATTGACTGTTCGGTCTAACTAAATGAAGATAAATTTTCGGTGATTCAATTACAAAAAAAATTCACTACTCAGAGTAATTTCCCATCTATGCCATTGCCATTGGATAATGTCATGTTCTTTGTAAAACCTGCAAAACAAGATGAACTTCTGACGCTGAATTGGTAAACAAAACAACAATGACGACTTGATCCAAAATATCAGTCAAAACGGTTGTTGTTTAATCGGAATGGAACCGGTTATCATTAGTCTTTATTCTTTTCTCTTATTGAGATCCTCTTGGAAAATATTCTCTTCAGTTATTGAGAACAGCTTTTGGCTTGCTTTACATTGTTTCTTGACGTCAATCAGTCAGTTTGCTATCGCAGTTAGTGGCTTCGTTAACCGATTATCATCGCATCGGATCGCAAAACAAGTGGGCAAACCAAAAGCATTCCATCCGTCACATTGCGGCAGAAAACCTGTTAGTTCGCATCCAGAGTTCAGATAAGATCAGCAAATGCGGAAAACCTCGATATTCGTGTATTTAATGGGATTTCACAAATATGCAATCAAGTGGCATCGGACTGATTTCTATAAATTGAAGGTGAAGACCAACCAGTCGCCAGTTCAAGTTGAGCAACAATGAAATACACAGTGACATTAATCCTAGCGGCATTCGCTTTTTCGGTAATAATCAGAACTATGTGTTATTTTACCCAGAGGCGAGTCGGATACATCCGAATCCATTCATAGCATATCGTCAGTCAATTCGCGCGAACTAATAAGCGTTGAGACGATCGCCGTTTGAGCTCACAGACTATTAGTAGTGTGCGCAAAATGACCGAAGCTATGCTATGAATGGATTCGGATGTATCCGACTCGCCTCTTGTTAAAATACATAGCCTCTGATTTTAACTGTTCAGTGATCGATTGTGGAAGGATATCAAGAAAAAGAAATCAACTAATTGACTCGATTTTCTCTTCAGGCAATCGGTTTCCCTAGTTTGGGCGTAGAAGGTCACGACTTCAATGATGAAGTCCTTCAATGTTTTTTGGACGAAATCGATGCAGTTGTGAGAATTCTCCCAGGAGGCGAGACATGGGGCGCCGCTGCCAAAAACTTGTGGGTCGAGTTTTACAATAATATTTCTGCTTGCGACAACGATGATTGTGTTGAAGAAACCATTCAGGCGAATCAACGAAATCATACGAAATACGATTTTTTTTCCATGAGGGATTTATGAAATTTTCCTTTTCAGTCTTAGGAATGAAATCAACTAATTAATCAAGTCACTTCTATCCATTTTTATTCATATTGCGGCAGCTTCAGTTGCGATGTGAAACACAAGTGGATGGAATGAATCATTTGAATTTTTCAGTACAATAAGTGCCAACCAACCAAAATGGGACGACCTCCGAAACAAACTGGAAGCTCTGGAAGGTTCTGAGAGAAATCATCCAGGAATTCCAAGATGCAAAAGCCACAACCGACTTGACGTCAGAAATCACCACACATAGCGGTGGTTCCAAAACCCAACCGCTCGATTTCGGATTGGGGCACGAAATCCGAGTGCTTCTATTCGACAAACTATTTTTCGCGGTTGTGAATAGACGTAAATTAATTGACACTCAAAAGCGATCAAGTATTTTGTATTCAAAGCATCAACAGTCGACAGACGTGGTTTCAAGCGCACCAGCTATCCATCACAAAGAATGAAAAAAAAACGTCATAAAATACCGAATCAATAAGTCTGTCGCATTGAATTGTTTAACTCGAACAAAATGTCAAACGATTGTGATTCGATTCTTCAGTTGCTCTTCTGAACTTCTCTCAATTGTGTTTCGATCCAATCTTCCGGGCTCCGGCGGATCCACAGTTATCTTCTGTCAATCCGATCTTCCGGATCATTCCGTAAATCCAACTCCGAAAAAATTATTCTTCTGCGACTTGAATGTTGAATGAATGTTCAATTCGTATGAAAATATTCGAATAATTGCTCGTCTGGTGCGGAGGTTCAAACATTTGCTGGCTTTCCCGGCGCACCCAAAGATCTAGTCAATTTGTTTCCAATTCCTCAGTTCATGGACGGGGATGCTCCAATATCTGTGTGGGGTGAGGAGGCTTCGGCACATTTTGGGCAGTTAGAGTCGCTTCAATTGGTATGCTGCTATCTTTCTTCTGTGATTCATTCCTTTCGGCAGTATGTATCAACTACACATTGTTAACGGTGTCGTTAACCTCGAATACCGGCATCCAATTGGCTATTTCCCGGTCA
Source organism: Lestremia cinerea (assembly GCA_027564135.1). Lineage (NCBI taxonomy): Eukaryota > Metazoa > Arthropoda > Insecta > Diptera > Cecidomyiidae > Lestremia > Lestremia cinerea. Next base: position 12,394 of record JANSTV010055304.1, read on the forward strand.
GGTTAATGACAGCCAGATTTTTCATCGGCTGTCAAATAGGACCGCCCTCCCCCTATCCATCATCATGCAAATGGCAAATAATAATTAATTGTTATTATTAATGCAAGCTTTCGGTGAGATATTCATCATCATCACCACCATCCTCATCGGCATGGGGTTTTAATGTGTTTGAATGAAAATCTGTAGCATGAAAAATTAATAAGTTAATCCATTCAACTATTTTCGAATAAACATTCAGTTCAAATATATCGTGTAGTTGTCTTTGTAGCAATGCCATGACATGTCATGCCATGTAATACAATGCCTCGGTAACGTATGGCTGGCTAACTGACTTCTGGCTCGTCGGATGAACGGTATATGGTTGGCTTCCATGCACACATGCACACACACATGCACACACACATGTACCCACACATGCACACACACATGCACACACACATGCACACACATGCACACACATGCACACACACACACACACACACACACACACACAAACTCGCACGTACACAAGCATCCTCCCACACACATCCTATCCGAGAGATATTCGACAGATGCAAGTGCTCATATGAGTATGAGTATGTATCGGTTTTGTTCGAGTCAACCACATTTGAATAATGCTGATAAATTTCACAATAATTTGTTTTTTGAGATGGAGATTTTC
>JANSTV010055315.1:0-13051 GCA_027564135.1 Lestremia cinerea
AGTTGCCGTCAATTTAATGAAACAAAATGACAGTAGTAATGTAATGATCGTCAACGAGAGCGTTACATCTCGCAGCAGCGCAGACTGGGGACAACCGTTAGATGTGGTCGATTCAGTGAATGAACGAATTTCAACGAAAAATCACAGTGAAACTCCAACGACGAGGACAACAAAAGACACAGCACCGATAGCGGCGACTAGGACAACGACTACAACAACGTCGATGGTCAAACAAAGTGCGGCCAAGGTTGTGAGTGATTCAAACAGTGATTGTGATAAGAGTGACGATAGAACGACGCGTCCAATGGAAAAGTTGAATAGCGGAAGTGGCGATCGGGGCAGTGTTGGCGGCACCTTGCCCCAGCAATTCGAAAAGAAACCGAAACACGGTCTATTTACGCGATTGTCAAACTTGCGATTCTCGTTGCGCGGCCACAAGAAGCAAAAGGAGAAACAAAAGAATTTCGAAAATAACAATCCGATTATCAGTGAAAATGTGGTTTTGGTGGCCAAGGCTGATCCGACGACCACGCCAGTGATTCGAGAACGAAGTGACGGTGCCGGTCGAGGTTATCAGCGGAATTCGATGCGAAGCAATGATTTCGTGTACATTCCGTTGAAAGATCCGATCGCTGGAAAGCCAGTGATTGGTGATGTCTCACCAGCCGCAACAGTGCCCGCTGCGGTGAATCAAAACAACAACAATCAATTGGAGAATAAAAAGCACGTGCTGACTGGCAAACCGCCCCTACCACGGCTACCACCACGTGTGGTTGGCGTTTGCGCAAAACCAATTGGCCAACAACAACAACCACAGCAGTCAAATGGTAAAATGCAACAAAGTGCGCCGGCCAGGCATGCGCAGCCACGAGCTGCTTCGGCCCCAAGAGAAATCAATTTGTCGTGTGTCGACTCGAAGCAACAGCAGCAGCAACGCTATCGTCAACCCCTCGACGATGACTTGGATGATTCATACAATCAGTTTCGTTTCGGCGGTCGCATTATGAACCAAGACGGCATCGGTGGTCGTGATGGTGTGGTGTTGATGGCAGATCGCGACAATTCAAATGAGACAACCATCGAAACGGACGACAGTGTAAATGATGGGGGTCGCATCGGTTTGATTGAGACCAATTTGGACACACACGAGACAATCATCACAGGCAAAACACGCAGCCTTATGGAATTGGGACCACAACATTTGAGTGGGCATCGGAAAACCGGTGGCGTCTTGTTGAGGAACAACGGTGCTGGTGGTGAAGCATCGGGCACCGCACAAACCCGTCGACCACACAAAAGCATGGAATTCCTGCTGGACAAGGAGAATCAACAATTCGTTTTGGTGAGTTTATATTTGTCATGCCCTTTCCCGTTATGTCTGTTTCGCATTCATCGCAAACATCCTGTTTCTCGATCGCACACGCATACAACAGCACAATGGGACGGACGGGTGTCGGTCGTATCTTTGAAAACCATCGTGAGCTATTCGAATGGAATACATAATCGACTTCGTAGCGTCGAACAATGGACGTACTCATCGGGTTGAGTGTCGGTCGGTTGGTTGTCGTCCTCGTCGTCTTTGTGGTGCTAGACAAACCGCAGTGGTGGAGATGTGAGGAGGATTCTGTCGCGATCGATGCATTCGATTCGTCTCATCGAATGTCGAGCGAGCAGCGATTAATTGCGTTTCCGCCATGACTTCCAATTAACATACTTTCGGATTTGAATCGTGCAGTCGAATTGAACCGAGTGTTTGCGAAAAATGTAATTGGTATTCTGATCGAGCACATCCGAAACGCGCTCGATTTCCATTGACCACACCGGGTGAAAACCGTTAGCTCTTGGCGGTTACCGAGTGCAACAATCGACGACGACCAAGCAATTTTTTGTAGTATTTTTTTTTTGTCGGTTGTCTCTTTCTTGTTGCAATTCAATTTGACGAAGACGACAACACTCGACTACGTGAGCATATGGTTCGAGAGACATTGCAATTGACCATATTGCCTCTTGTGCGACACTGTCGCCGCATCGATACGGCAATTTGAATAAATGTGCATTTCACTTTGACGAGGCTCGAGCACCCAACAGGCACTCAAGACAATTTCCAAATGAGCCAGGAAAAAAAAACACACGAAAAAAGAAAACAAAAGCCAAATCATCGATCGGCATAAAATTCCAATTTTGCAAAACCATAAAAATGAATGGCACAAAATAGACCATCGTCGACTTACAATGGGATTGTCGGATGGTGTTTTGTGTACCTGTCGCACGCGGCTCGGGGGGATGAGACGACTGGCCCAAAGTTTTGCTTGACCTGAAATATCGACTGGCTTGCCTTTCCCTTCATTAGAAATGTGGAATAATCACTCATTTGTCATAAACGCACACACGACGATGAGGATTCGACGACGAGACGACGACGATGATGATGGTGGCAATGAAGTCTGCGGAGGCAACCCATCCCGATGGCCGCCATCAAAATGAATTATGAATATGCTGAGCGAGTGTGCAGCCACCACTCGGGCTCACATTCAATTTATATTATTTCGGCTTCGTTAATCATCGCACACACACTCGACTCGCTGATGAAGTCGACTCGACTCGGATGGTTGAATGCTTCGATTGTTAGAATTTTCAAACAAAATAATTTTCGGTTTTCTGCTCGATTGCATTTGCTCAACGTTTTCGTTTCGTCGGGAAAAAACAATCGATGCCGTTGTTTGTTTGGGTGATTAAGAGCCGCACATCAGATTGAAAATCCGGATTGAATGGCGGAATTGGTGCCGTTTATCTCTTTCTCTCTTTCTCTTTCTATCTTTTGACAAATTGAAATTGCGACGAGCAAAATGCACCCACAAGATTCAACGACGACGTCATCCAACGCAATCAAACGGGCGTTTTCAACATTGAATTATTGAGGCAAAGTAATGAAATTTTGAATTTTAAAATAAACCAGAACCTTTCTTCTTGACGCCGTCTGGTTTTTTTGTGGAATTTTTTTTTTTATAAAATTCGCAAAACAAACTGCTGGCTGCTGGGATTTATTGACGGAGCGGATCAGATCCAGAGATAATGCGAAGCACAAGTGCAAAAGTCGGCGTAGTCGGTCTGGTTTGGTCGAAACGAAGATTTTCTTTCGATGTTTTTCGTTTTTCATCCAAAAAAAAAAAAAACGTTGCGAAAGTGGGCTTGTGCGCCGTTTGGCAGCTTCGTGTTGCTCGGAACACTCAAAAGTTGATTAGAAAATCACTTGAGTTGTGTTTTCCAAACGCTTCAACAAAACGCTTCCGAGAACCGAGAACCTTGACAGCGTCGTCGGCAATTGCAGCCTCTCCCCCTCCGTCCAAAATCCCGTTTGGCATTGATACATCCGTTAATTGGACGCGAAACAATAAACACCAGCGAAAATAAGCAGTAAACATTTAAAATTCGAAGCTGCCATGCGATCGCTGGTGGCGCAAGGTGCGAATGAATAGGCGATTCGTTAATTAACAATTTCAAATCAATCAACACCTTGCGGATGCTTTTCAATCACTTTGGTGGCTTTTCGCAACCGCATCGAAAGCGGATGAGTGACAGCGAAATGGCAAAGGGCTCAATTTTCCGTGATATTCGACGCAGGGGGACGCCAACCAGAGCCGTTTTGTGTGTTGAATTCTCTCGACGGCCACCGTGTTTGTGATACAAAATCACTTTCAAACCGAAACAAAACCGTTTTTCTCGACTCGACACAAACATGAATGTTAGTGTTGACAGTCAGTCCCGCAGGCAAATGCTCGTCAGTCCAGCATTGAGCAATTCGTTTGGTTCGCCAATTGAACGCAAGCCAATGCTCAATGTTTAGCATTCACAACCGAATCGTCGATGGTCATTCAACTCGAAGCCATCTGGGACGGGTTCCTTCCTACCCATTTGACGAGCCGGCACCGGCAAACACCCAAACACGAAAATTTTGTTTGGAATATTGAGAAAACGTTTGTTATGACTTTGTCGAATGCGTGCATGTGCCATTGGCCGGTTTTCGTTGTGTGTCTTTTTTTTCCTTCATTCCTCTTCGTTTCAATTCGGGGCTATTTTTAATGAAAATCAAAACATTCGAGAAATGTGTTCGACATGTGCGCCACCCGTCCGATCGACTTGTGCGATATCACAATGGCTTGTTCGGTTCCAGCGTAGAGTCAGAGTGCCTTTGCTTGACGAACCGTAACGCGTCAATCGTTTTCGATGGAAATATGCCCGAATCGACACAATGCCAAACAAAAACAAGACAATTGCAATGGTCGACAGTTGATAGCGTTCCAGTGTCGGATGTCGTGTTATGCAAAAGCTAATTAACCGTCATTGCCATCATTCCGACAATTGACGGGGGCATTTTGCGCGATTCACACAATGAACGAAAGCACATCATAAATTGCGATGATAAATGAATTTCGGTCATTCGATATTGTAATTCAGTGTGTTTGACTCTACAGAGGCACATCGCATATCGCACAGTCACATATGCGGTGCACATGTGTGAGTGGGATTTCGCTTGTCATTCGGGACCAACCAACCAAAATGGTACAACTTTGAGCAGTTGACAGCACTCGGGTCGTAATGGCTTTCGGATGTTTGATCTTGTTTTCGGCCTGCCGATTTGGATGGTGCCGGTGTGAGGTGCACACCGCTGACAGCGGAAGTGTGCTCTGACATCTTGAACGTTGCAGATGCGACCGGCAACAAACAGATGAGTTTTGTCTTTCGGGAAAAAGGTGTGTTGAATCGCTACTCGCGCACTCACAACTCCAACCAATAACACCAACCGTGCAGAAAGCCGTCATTTTGCCAACGCATTAGAAAGCCGGCGCTTTTTCGCGAATCGGTTTCCATTACAGCAATCCGTGTCGATGTTTCACTTCAGCGATTTTGAGCGTGTCACAGCGAGAGCGCGTGTCATTTCGATTGTCAACACGTTGCTGTGTCGGTCGATCGAAAGCGTTTTGGTTGTTGTTTTTTTCGGGGAGAATCTTGTTGAAAATGAGAAATCCACTTGACGAGTGCTGTTCATCGTCGAATGCATCATCATCATCAACAGAAGAGCCCTTTCAGTGAATTTCCATCGTAATCAGTTGACGCATTACCCTGAACGCATTGCATTAAAACCTTGTCGTGGCTCATCATTCTCAACGTTCCCAGCGTTCTCGCCTTGGTGATAAAGAATTCATAGCGTGCATTGTTCGCTTATCTGCCGGTGAATGCCGGTCCCGCAATGCATTTTGCATACGCGACTTCCACTGGCGGCCCATTTCAATGGGAAAAAAATGATGACGGGGGAGAGAAACGCATGCAACACGAGCAAATACAAAGGCACAAAGTGGAAAACGCGCTTCAAAACACTTGCCAACAACTCCGGTTGAGTGCTCAGATGCACATGAATGACACATAAATAATTCGTTGCGGTTCGTTTCGACGGTTTCCCAAAGCGATAGCCAGCGAATTAACAGCGTGGTGGGGGGCGCCACAGAGATTGAATAGAGTCAACGACAACTTGAATTCAAACCCTTTGCGAGGCAATCCTTTTTGTTTGACGTTCGCTGAAATAGGTCATCGCATCCAATGCGATGCAGGTGTCATTGCCATCGTTTCGTTTGTTTCGTTTGTTTCGCTGAATTTCTTCTTCTTCTTCTTTTTCCAATTCATGATTTTTCTCCTCGCTTTTTTGCTACTCGTTTTTTTTAGAGGCTCGCGGTCAATTTGACGTCAAGTGTTTGATGATTTTTTTCCGTAGGAATTATGGCTGGCTTGGTCGGTTTTGCGTCAAAGCATGGACTCTGGTCGAACGGGCAGATTCAGCCAACACTCGAACCCGTCGCGCCTGGAGCGTGTTGTCCGTTTGAAAAAATTGCAGTCATTCGTTTGGTGAATGGCGGTGGCGTAAATTACCCGCCTCTGCAACGACGTCACCCAACTCACCAAACGAATCAACCTTGACTTTGCCATGCCCATAGCGAGACACTCAGCGCCGCGTGATTCATGCTTCGATATCATGAATTATTCAAAAATCGTAATCAACCCGACGTCACCACACAGCTCACTCTCATTGAATATTCCGATTGCGTTTTTCTCGTGATTTTTTTTCTTCTTCTTTCATTCCTCGTGTGATTTAATCGCGAGTCAAAGCAATTAATAGCAAAAGCAAGAGAGAAAAAAAAACAGCAAAGTTTATTCATCGCCGCCAATGCCAATTGTCAATGACAGCTCACACACATCGATGACATTTCAATTTGAGTGGCTCCGCAAAGAAAGCACTCCCCGCCCCCCCTTCCCTTTCCTCCGCCACTGTTTGCATTCAATTCGCTAAAACAAAAGGCAAACATTTTGCTACAAATTCATTTTCGGTCCCAAATAGAAAACGGTCAAACCGCGGGTTGGTTAGCGTTTAACGCAGCGGTACAGAGTCGTCGATGACGCCAGAATGGTTTGAAAACACTGGCGAAACGTTCTAAAAATACATTTGACCTCAGTTGGTGGTTCGAGTTCCAAGCGAAAATGCAGCCAATGGGCGAGATAAACGACGATTGCAATGAGGCTGAAAGTGATTTCAATTGAAGAATGGCTGCCATTTGAAATTGTGAAGAGTGGCTCGACAAATCGCTCAGTCAACGTTGTTGATGCGACGAAGGCACGATGATTTGACTAAGTGTGAGAGAAAGAGAAAACATGCGAGACAAAGAAAGAGAAGGAGAAGCATACAAAATCGAAAGTTAGAATTTCATCGCCGCGAATCGAAGCAATAAACCGCTGATGCAGCATCGCTTTCCATCCAATGCAAATGAAAACAATCGATTCTCGGTAGAGAAAACAAACGGAGCCATCACGACGGCACGCACGGGTCGTGTTTCTCAGCGCTGGCGTTGTTTTCATTCCCCGAAAATATCATTCTGTTGAGTGATTCCCCGAAGTAAGTGCGTGCTCGCGATGGGAAATGATGAAAAATTCCGGACAAAAAATTCTTTCAAAGTCATCGTCGTTAGTACGCGGCTTCCGTAAAGGCGCTTCCTCCTTCCATCGGATGGACACGTTGTTGCGAAATTCGCCAACGAATCGATTGCACATTGACTTTCTAATCGCCAACACACAATTTCCTTCACCGGAAGCCATCAATATTGCAGACGACAAAGACGATGTGCCCGGCGCACTGGGTGCCTCCAACACACATTCGGCGAGATCATTTGAGGATTAGTCGAACCGCAGTGGCTGCATTGTACTCAATTGGAATCAATTAAAAGTTCAACTCGACTCGACACAAGCACCGCTCTCCGCCAGCCCAAATGTGACTGTTGATTTGTGTCGACGACGGCATTCATGGGAACCGCGGCCATTGTCTGTTGAATTTACGATTATTGATGTGACCCAGCTGCCGCGCGGCTTTGGATTGAAAGACGGTGATGAGTGAATCTCGTTGGCGATATCTTGGGCTTATCTTGACCATTGTCGATTAATGGACATAAAACTCGCCCGAAAGAAACTGAATCATTCTTGGGGACAGTTAATTGTCCACTATCACGCTTGAACCGGCCGCAATGCCCTTAATTCCCCTCAATGGAAAGGTTCAAAAGGTTAACTGTTGCTCGTCGAATGACTTTTGGCACTCGTCGATGGTTGTGTAGTCGGCCGTTTCGAATCAAAGCTAGTGCTGCGAGCGACACGAATCAGGAAATCAATGGCGATCGGGAACACTTTCTATCGGCATCGCCCCCACTGATGGCCAAGTCGACGACAGAAAAAACCACTCACAGCGCGCGTTCAAAACGAATTCATTGAATGAATTTATTCGCTCCGATTCCGTTTGCATGTTTTCTGACTGTTGCTCGGTCGCACCGTCGTTCATGGGTGCCGATTCGTGCATCGAAAAGAAAATGAAAATGTATTTCTTTGGAGCGATTCGAAATGGGCATCGCGGCAAAAATTGAAAGCGCGGCTTGATTCAAGTCGATCAATGTTGGCTGTGAGTGGTCGTGAGTTGCCGTGAGTTGCCGTGAGTCGAATGTAACGGTCGCATCGCGCGAAAATCACATTTTCAAAAAAGATAGACGCTGGCATACGACGCCCAAACGTCGTTCAACCCTGCCTCACAGTGAACCATGGACGTGGTAGAGCTACCGAATTCGCCCCACATCCTGTGCGCATGTCGCATCAACAGCAAAAACTAGTTCGAGGTCATTTAAACGTCAGTCATTTGTGGTGCTCATCGTTTTCGTTGTGCGAATCGCGTTTGTGATTTTTTTTTCCTTTCGTGGATTTTCTTTCAGGAAAATTTCATTCGATTTTTGGATTCTTTCGAAGAGAGTCCACCGTGATTCCGTTAGTGATATTGAACGCGTAGCGAAAACCGTAAAATCTCTTCGGGAATACACGGCCGTTCGGATGACCGCACGGAAATGTTTCAAGCAAAATGCTGCCCGAATGCAGTGACGGTTCTCCAACTGGCTCTGCATTAATTGACGAATCGATTGTGAATTTTGCGCGATGCATTGATGCGACAACAAGCAATCAGGAGATTTCCAATCGTTTTGCGTGTCGTGTCGTTGGTTTGTGTTTTAACGCGAATGACAATGGCGCGGTCGGAGTGATTGATTCGCGATTATCTGAATCGGGTTTGTGAGTGTGAAACGTTCGAGTGAAGGAAAAATTGTGCAGATTTTTCACGTAAATCGCAACGCTGAGTGCCCGAACGAACAAACAGAACAGACACCATGTTTACAGCAAACGACTACAAGGTATGACAATGGCTGGCCCTTCTCTGAATCCACATCACCAGTGCAATCCCTTTCGGAAGAATCCTCTTTTCGCGAAGGGATTTCCATCTGAAATGCGATTATCGATTGGCTCCGTTCGAGCCGATTATGCGTCGGCACTGAATTTTTTGTCTAAATTTAGGCGAAATGCCATTTGTTCGAGTGTGCAATTCCGAAATGCAAATTCGTCATTGTTGACGTGGCGGCGCACGATAAAAATAGGACATTGCCTTTTGGGTGCAAATCGAGACTCGATCGATTGGGTGAATGTACGATTTTGAACTCGATAATGAAATGAACGCGCGATTCCGTTGCGTAATCGCTTGGGAACGAGGTGACGGCAGGCGTATGCCATTTGCTCCACACAGGGTCGCCACAGGGTGGAACGGGGGGGCAAATGTGATTTCGTTCAACACTGGCGACGGAAGGGTGGCATTTTTTCCGCATTATCACCGACACACCAGCATGCAGGTGACGTTGGAAAGATTCCGCTTTGCCTGTGACTGTCCCGCACCGGACCGACCCAATGTGTTGTCTTGTCCAAGCGAATTGTTCAATGCCCAAATGACGGGACTATTCAAAAGTCATAATTTTCCATGCAAACAAATGCAAGAATGGCGATAATCCGATCGTAAATCGACAGAAAATTCCCATAAAAACACATTACTCCAATAAAACTGTCGGACTGGTCATTTCAAAAGACAAGATGAGGCGACTCGTCCGACAAATGTCAATGTGTTTTTGTTTTCGGTCATTGTTTTGCTCATCCGTTAATCCTCTCATCGGCACGATGCAAATTCGTAAATGTTTCGGTGCGATTAGAATTTTACGACTCCGAGCCAGTTGAGACAGTTTGATGGTTATGGCTGGGCATGTGTTGGGCATCTGTGATGGGTCGGTGTCGCATTCGGACCCGTTCCCTTTCACCAAAACAACACGCTCTTTCGCTCACACACTTCTTTAATGGCCGCCTCATCCAAACGACACTCTCAAAATTTACCGTTATTCAGACACACAGTTGTGTCGCATTCAGTTAACACATTTTGCTCCGAGTGACCGCACGCAGTTTGAAGAAATGAAAGTTTGAGATCCTTTTTCGGGAATATTTTCAAGTTTTTCCTCGCTTTTTTTTTCTCCAAGTTTTTTCTGTTCGTTTTGTTTTATTGAAGAATGGATCCGGAAGAATCAGCGGCAAACGCAACCATCGATACGAGTGCATTTCGCGAGGGCGATTTGGATTTGTTTTTGGATTGTTTGGAGGATTTGTGCAAGCGAAATTTGTCGTCAAAGAAGAAGAAGAAGCGTGCAAAGAGTTCGAGAAAACGGGTGCCGCGGCAAATCAGCTTCAGCGAAGACACAGGCAACGACTATGAGTCAATCAATTTCGAACATCGAACCAACTCGCTGGGTTGCTTGTTGGATTACGGTTTGGATGACACGAGCTACGACCACCACGATTATGCAAATGTTACTTCGATAACAAACGGCGACGACAGTCTGTTGAACGACACGAATGCCACTTGGCTGGGTGAGCAGTTCAACGACATTTTCGCGTATTTCAATGAAGATGTCGACAAGACGATGTTTGAAGAGGAGAGCAACAGTGGACAGGAGGAGGGAGAGGAGGTTAAAGCCGGTTCGGAGGCAAATGGCGGTGTTCGAATTGAGGCCAAACAATCACCGCGTCGAATGACGGCGACAAAACGTAAATTTGAAGTTGACGTTGTCAAGGAGGTCAAGCAGAAGAGCAAGGAAATCCTAGGCTCGATTCGAGAGAACGAGGAGTTTATTCGAAAGCTGCGCTTTTACCAACAGCAGCAGTTCGAGGCTCAGGCTCAGCCCAAGAGTTCGCCTACGCTGCAGGAGCGAATAACCGCTACGTCGGTGGCACATCGCAAGAGCCTACTGAATCGTAGCTTGAATGTTCATTCGGACGAAGATGCCATTTCGCTCTCCTCTCTCTCGTTGGATGAAGGCGATTCAAATGAAATCGTCAAGAAGCGATCGCGACAGAATCAGCGAAATGCGATGAATCAAACCAATGTGAATGTCAAAGAGCGCGTTGGATTTTACAACAGCAGCGGAGGCACGTCACGATGCACGTCCGCTTCACCTTCGTTGCCCTCGTCTGAGTTCGAGGACGACGAAGACATTGAATTCTACAAAGAAAAGTCCAAACGGCAATTTCAACAGCGACGCGATTATTTTGAAAAGTTTTTCCAAGAGCACAACCGCTTGCCGTACGAAATGATGGATGCAGAGACATCTCTCCCGATGGGCAATGTTGTAACGCGTCCATCGTCTGCGGTGTTGGTGCCGCAGCGATTGAACAACGCCATCGAAGTTGAGAAATCGAATTTGGCCAAGTCGGAAGCTAAGCTGGTGGCCGTCGAACGATACGCTCAGACCAAGCATTTACTGCAACGCATTCAAGTGTTGCTGAAAGCTGTCTCGAAACTCAACGAAAAACAATTGAATCGCATCAATTTGCGATTGTTGAAAAAGTTCTTGGTGTTTGTGCGCGATGCCGCACGAAATTGCCAGGAGGTGTGTTCGACGATAAGCAAGGATTTTCTGACGGATTTCGAGCGGAATGTCATGTCGACGGAGGAATTGTTGTTTGCGAGTATGCGAGCGGTGGCCAAAGTGTCTCAGCAGGTAGAATGCGTGGGTGGATTTCGGTCTTCAGCCCTATTTTCTCTCTTCATTTCCTCTCCCTTCGCCCCCGAATCACCATCTCGAACTAACCATTGTACCTTTCATTTATTTGCAGCCACCGGAAAATGAGCTCCAAAAAAGTCACGACAACAACACAACATTGAGCGAACATCAGCTTCGTGTTCAGGCATCGTTGCAACGTCTGAACATTCCCGACTGGTTCCGACATTACAACGCATCAACGGCATCCAAAGATGGCACCAGCACAGGCGGTTATGTTCCCGGAAGTTTTGCCAAGAAACGCAATTCGGACGTTGGCCGATGGACCGGTTTGAATTCGAAAACAACATCGCTCAGTTCATTGGGATCGCATCGATCAGATCGCAGCCCATTACTGTTGAGCCCATCGGCGCACAGTCACCACGGTCAAACAGGGTTCTCGCGATGGTCGACATCACATTTGAATTCAACACAAACATCGCCGAGTGCATCGTGTCGGGGCTCGTTCTCGCGAGGCGGCCTCAATTCCAGCGTCATATCCGGTCAATCGTTTGGTAATCAATCGACGACCAGCAGCGGCATTCGAAGCTCGTTCCGGCAACCGTATTTGGGATGGCGCAGTCAGGAGAAATTGGCTCAGCCGCGAACTCCTCATGAACGGTAAGGTTTCGACGATTTTAGACAATATTTTTTTCTAATGAAAAATTTCCATTTCAGACTCGCATCCTCTCTGCTAGCCCGTCAGCAGGCCAAACAAGCCGCACAAGCGTCACAGGAACGATCAGCCAATGAATCATCCTCCGAGATTCAATCTTCAATCAAAGAAGTCACATCGGCCATTGTGCATTATGTCAACGATCAAAATCGGGCCACCTCATCGAATTCCCGCAGCCGATCGACGAGCCCATCATCACGGTTCGTCTTAGTGGAGGTTTCACCGGACGCATCGCATTTCTAATGTGTTGCCATTTTCAATATTCCAGAAAATGTTGGCTCGAGAGCTCATTTGTCGGCAATCGACGGTTGGACTCACCGCAAACGCCAATCATTGATAATTCGTTCAACGGACGTGGCACCGGTGCCGAATCGACACCATCTCGAGTGAATGGTGTTGGTGAGTCATGTCTTGTGTAGTAGTGCGCTCTCTTTCTCTATCACACACACACTCATACACACACACACACTTACGTTACGTTCGGACTGTTTCTCTTTCACAACAGTTCGCAACGATTAGTTTTCACTTGTTTTTTTTTTCGTTAATTTTTTCTTTTCTTCATTCATTTCGTTTGGTTCACGAACCAAAAGCCAAATCAGATTACTTCATTTGCCTGAACCAAAATTCGTAGCTAATTTTTTTGTTCGTCAATTTTTTTTTTTCGTTAAAATTTTGTTTTCTTCCGTTTCCAACTAATCCGATTATGTTTCACTTGCAAGATTGTTGACAAATAGAGTATCGTCATGCCTCGTCCCTGGAGTTCGACTCCAACCTCCCCCCACAAACGCCCCACCCAACATCTCGCACACAACACATCCTGTCATATATTTTGATTGTATAATTTAATTCATTTCGAATCAAAATCAAATTATTATTAATTTTTGTTTGATTGTAAGCTTAG
>JANSTV010055326.1:0-13050 GCA_027564135.1 Lestremia cinerea
TCAACAGGCACTGCACCAGAAATATGGCCTAAGGATATGAACACTGGCACGCCGTTTGAATTAGAGCACTACGAATTTGAAAGTAAGTCACCACCGGCTAGTGAGGAATCATCGAAAGCAGAACAAGGAGAGGCCAACAAGGCTACGATTATTGAAACAGTGGGGATTATAGAGGAAACTCGAGCTCCTGAAGAGACACCTAAGCCAGAACCAACAGCGGATATAGTCTTTGATATCGACGTCAGAATCAGAGCCGAAGAAGAACAGACGGTTGTACAAGAATCACCGGTGGAAGAAAAACCAGATACACAACAATCTATAGCCGAAGTCGTCACAATTGTTGAACGACCTATCATTGAGGAATCGATCTTTGTAGAGAAAGTAGTGGAAGAAAAGCCGACACAAAGTAGACTACTAATCGAAGAAAAACCGATCGAAGAAAAAGTGATTGGGAAAACACCAGTCGAAGAAAAGCCGATCGAGGAAAAACCTGTCGAAGAAAAACTGATCGAGGAAAAAGTGATCGAGGAAAAACCGATTGAAGAAGAACAAATCGTAGGAAAGCCAATCGTTCTAGAAGTACCGACAGAACTGCCGCAAGAAGAGGAAAAGTCAGCGCTCCAACAACCAGCGGAGGATGAACCGAACAAGGTTGAAGTTAAGATCGAACGAACAATCACATCCATCCAGGTCGTTTCACCCGAAACACCAACAAAGCCTGACGATGAACCACAACTGCCCGAACAGCCAGAGCTACTCAAGCCAACACTGGATGTTCGAGCTGCTACTCAGATGTTCATCGACAACGAACTGAACAAATCCGATCCAACAACGAGAACCATCAAAGTGTCCCTGCCATCAAAGGGCACCCAATCACCGGGAAGCGTAACAGTAACGATGAAAGTGGAACCTACCGAAACGGCAACGATCAACGTGAACATCGCTGAGGAAGGTATCACCTTGGCCGGTCAGACTGAATACGACGAACGATTCAAGAGCGACGACAGCAAACGAAGTAAAAAGCGAAAGAAAAGAAAGGAGAAAACGCCTGAACCGATTTCTGAACCCGAACCTGCTCCACAGCCAGAGTCACTCGACCCATCAGTGGTGGAGTCCGTGGAACTCAATGTTGAAGACGACAACACAATATCCGAACATATGGAAATGCCTGAGATTATAGCGACGCCGCAGCCCGAGCAAGAAACGATAGTCGAAGATGCTCCAAAGGTCGATGATTTAGACATTTCTGAGCCGGACCTCAAAGAGGAGAAGGATGTAAGTCCTGACGAGTCCGAGCGTGCTGATTCCATCAAAGTTGCCAAGGAATCTGTTATTTCGAGCCCATCCGATTCGCCCAAGCCAATTGTAACGGAAGTTATCATCGCCTCAAGTGTTCTGGAGGAGAATCAGACGACCGATGTCGAGCAACAAACAACACCACCACCAGCCGAGGCTCTACAGGAGCAAATTCAGACCGTCAGTGCCGTTGAGAAGCCTTCAGTTGAGCTCAGATCTGCTCAAACATCGCCCGAACAACAGCCGGCGCCAGCGGATATCGCTCAACAAACTTCACCTGAACCAGTGGTTGACAAAGTCGAAAAGGAGAACCAAACCACCGTCGAAATCACCGAAGTTGAGATTCAAACAAGTCCTCTACCCGAGCAGGAAGAAGCACATCCACAGCAACCTATGGTGTTGGTTGATGTTCGCTCCGAAGAGGTACAGACGGAAGATGCTCCCGAAACAGAAACATCTGATGTTTTCTCCCAAACGACTATCGTAACTTTGATCGAACAAGAATTACAAACCACACCGCAAGAGTCCCCACGCGAGGAGGAGATCGTGACAACCGAAGACGTTGTCCCGCATGTTATCGAGACTGTATTGAATGAAGTTGTTCGCGATCTGCCCATCACCATCCCAACGAGCAGCGGAGCCACCAACACACAGGTGATCAACACAATCGAGGCCGTAACTCAGACATCCCCAGCCCCTCCTGTCGAGAAGGATGATATTTCCGAGTCGACATCTTCTTCTGAACCTTTGGAAATTCAGATCGAGGCTTCATTTGTTGTTCCTGAGGGTGACGCTACCGGCTCTGAAATTGATCATTCTGAGCCATATGTTGTGGAAATCAACAAGTCATTCATGGTTACTAAAGGTGAACCCTTGGAGATTCACGAGAGCATCACCTATCCGGAGGATAAGAGAAGGAGAAACAGGAAGAAGAAGAAGAATGCCAAGGATAGGCAGAGTACTGATGCCTCAGAGAGTTTCCTGGCTGGTGAAAGATGTGATGAAAGAGCTTCATTGAAAAGCGAAGAAGATTCACCTCAGAGCGGTGAAGTTGTGATTGAAGAGGCGAGAACATTCGAAGAATCGCAGCCAATTGCGAGCTCCACAAGTTTCGTTGATGAGGAAAAAACGTCCCGACCTCAATCACCTAAATCACCTCAGTCGCCACAATCGCCTCAATCACCATCTGCACCGAAGAGAGTGGAATTGCAAATAACTCGAACAACAGAATTCTATCAACCGATCCTGTTGCCTCAGGACCGAGTGAGGATCTCCAGCACTTCGGAGGGACCCAATCTTTCGGAAGTGATTGAAGTTCACGAAACCGTTACTTTGGCTGATCCAGTACCGGAGCACAGGCAACTGGTTGACCAAAAGGCAACGACAAAGCCGAACTTGGTTCAACTCTCGTTGACCAAAACCACAATCTACGACAATTTCAGTGGTGACCCGAAGTCAAAGGCGACATCATCGGTTACCATCGAGGAAGTGATGTCTCCCACTGAAGAGAAACCAGTGCCTTTAACACCCGGAATGGACAAGGCCGAAGAGTACGAACGAGCACCCGAATCCATTTGGAGTTCGAATTTGATTTTGAATCGACCTTCGGCAGTGGTTTCGCAGGAACTGATAACAGCTGAAGCGGCACCACAGCCAACATCTCAAGCGGCAGCTTCACAGTGGCTTCACACAAATGATGCCATCACAGATCGCATTCGTAACATCAACAACGTTCGCAAGGCTCATTTGAGCAATGTCCTCCATTTGGCAACGTTGAGTGAAGTCGTTACCGAGGAACCTGTCGAGAATCGCATCCACGCCGTTGATGATGGTCTGCAGCAATTGCAGAATGCCATCGAAATACGAAATACCGTTGTTATTCAGCGCACGGTGATCACTGTCATCGACACGATCTCCACGTGGCTGGAAACGATCGAATATCGAGTGTATTTGAATCGACAAAATTCCAGCGATGGCCCCAGCCAAGACAAAGTTGAGGAATTCGATGCGCTTCACCGGGAATTGGCCAAGATTGAGGAGAATGTCGGGAAGCTTTCAAAGAGTTTGGATCAGGCCGGTCACGATGTCAGTGCGGCAGATAAGGATCGCATGAAAGTCTGCTTTGACAATCTGAAAGAGCAGGTGCGTGCTGTCGAAACGGTCACCAAGGAGAACAGCGATCAAATCGAACGAGATCTGAACCGATGGAACGAATACATTCGCATCGTCGAAACAATTACCATATATGTGAGACGCCTGCAGGAGAGGTTCGAAACTATTCAAACTCAAGATGCCCCCATGGACGTGAAATTGAACCAACTTGATGATTTGGAGGACGAAAATCGCGAACAGGCTCGAGAAGTGGCCAAAGCATTGACCACAGCCCGAGCATTGATGCGGGATTTCCCGAGTAAGCAACTGCAAGCGGACGTTTACAGCGCCTACGAAACATCCCGAAATCTTGAGAATGGCATCCAGCTGGAGCGCAACAAACTGCTCCAATTGCAATCATTGGCCCAGGACTACGAGCAAACTCTACATGAATTCGCGCAAATAACTTTGCTGGCGGACTCATTAGTCGAGCAACCGATCAATGTCAGCACTCTCGATCAATTGCAGCAAGAAATGCAAAAACATCGCAAATTCTTCGTCAATCTAAGCCACTGTCGTTCCATTCTGGAGTCGATGGAGGAGAACTTAGACACAGAATCTCGCATCAAGCACGCTGATTTGCATCGCAATTTGTACGATAGAGCTTCAGTCATTCTGGAAAAGGCGTCCGAACGAGCCCAGCGAATATCGCTAGCAGCATCCCGATGGACCGTACTGGCCAAGGGTATGAAGGAAGAACGACAATGGCTGCAAGTGGCCCAACAACGGGTTCCTGATTTGTCAGAAGTCACCTCAGCTGACTACGATCGCTACATAACGCTCTATCAATCCTTGAGTTCGGACATAAACAATCACTACGCAAAGATCCTCCAACTGACGAATATTGCTGGTCAGCTTCAAGAACTTGTGAATGCCCCCAATCTCGAGGAGGAGAACAACGATTCACTGTTCATCTTGCTTAGTTTGCGTGACGAGGTGACGTTGTATCTCCGAAGACTGTCAATCTTCCGGGAAATCTGGACTCACTACGAACTGCTGACAGATAAACTGGAAGCTTGGATCAAGGACACGGAGAAGGATCTGGCAGTCATCGATGTGCCAAAAGATCTGCGCACTTGGCCCATTGAAAACATGCGGCAATTCTGGGAGATTAAAGTCCACTACGAAGTGAAAAATAACGTCCGAAATCAAGTGGCCGACAATCTAGAGAAAGCCATCGAGGTGCTTCCAATCGGCGATGAAATGCTTCAACGGCAATTCCATGGCCAATTGGAGAATCGCTGGGTAAATGTGTCGAAGAAGATCAACGACATTCAAAATGCAATCATCAACAGTCTGTCCGACCACGATCTGCCAATCAAGGACAAGCTGGCATTGCTCGAGCGCGAATTGGAGGAACTCCATCTGAACATGACATCGATCAAAACTGTGATTAAGAGCGAAGAGGAGCTCAATCTCTACATCGAACGCATGCAAGTGCTGAACAGTCGCATTGCCATCATTTGCAATGAGCTCGGTCAAATCGGCCTGTTGCCCTCCACCGAACCGGAAAATATCGGCGAACTATTCGCGTTGTCGCATCGCATCAGCTCCCAAATCGCTGAGGAACTGGAGAATGCCACCACTCTGAAAGGTCGTCTGATCTCGATTCAGCAAGGCATCGATCGCTTGCGAAAGAATCAACAAAGCAGTGCCGATGCTCTGA
Source organism: Lestremia cinerea (assembly GCA_027564135.1). Taxonomy (NCBI): domain Eukaryota; kingdom Metazoa; phylum Arthropoda; class Insecta; order Diptera; family Cecidomyiidae; genus Lestremia; species Lestremia cinerea. The sequence continues at coordinate 5,114 of JANSTV010055326.1, forward strand.
ATCGATGCGAGAACAATGAGAAAATGGGCAGCGAACAAATTGAAAAAGCCATCATCGATTGCCAGCACGTTTCGGACGAACTCATCGGCCAATGGCAGGACATCATGCATCTGCGACAGCAACTGCATTCGTTGCCGATGCGGTTGCGTGTGTCTGTCTCGCTCGTGAAGGTGGAACGGGACATCGCCAGACTCCAAGACAATCACACCGTATTGGAATCGCGTTGTGCCAGCATTTTGAGTTTGCTCAAAAATCGCATCACGCTTTGGCGACGATTCGAACGCCAATTGGAGATCGTCCAGCAATCAGTCTCGGAGACGGATTACATGATCGAGTTGCTCCGTGTCAACGGGCAAATCGACTATGAGCGCTTGCGAAAGGCCACCGAGCGTCTTGAGGTAAGTCTGCAAATGCCTTAATTCCACCTCTCCAATCATCGTCCAGTGTGTCGCCGTTGATCGAATGACTAAACTTCCGCAACGCAATCGCCGGGCTGTCAACAAATCGACAGACCAGCCCACAAAACAAACACAATCGCACAACCGTTTGCAAGTCATATCGGCTAATCGTTAACATTACGGGCACGTAGCCGTCGAGCGACAGACTTTTCATCGTCGTCACTCATTCCGGTCGTCGTTGAGAATGGTTGCGCGTATTTCATTTTTCATTCGTTTGTTTGTTTGTTTGTTTATTAGTTTGCCAACAAACTTCTGGCTCGCTTCGATCCGTGCACAATTATGCAACTGAATTAGCATTTGGTGGTTTGAATTTGCGATTCACTTTTTCCAAACTCTAATAATAGAAAATTGCAGCCGGGCCGGCACTAGACAACAACAAACGAATTTCATTCAAACTGACTGTAACGGTAGTTGCTGCATTTTTTTTATCTCTTTCAAACAGTCGATTGACCCATATTCAAATATAGGTTGATTCGATCCGAACTGAAATCAGAACGTGGCTTGTTTCAGTCTAACATTCTCCAATTTCGTGGCGAATTATTTTCGGTGAGAAGCTCAGAACGAAAATTGAAATGTGACGGTGTGTGTGTGTGTGCGCGCTGCGTTGCGACAGATTGATTGTTGTGTTCTTTTGTGACGACGGAATGCCGAAACACAGAAATCTGAGTTGCGTAAGGACCGAGAGTGAGTTTTTATCGCCGCGATAAAAATAATAGTTGAAATATTCGTGCTTTGTGTTAGTTTTGGTTGAGACGACAACGCGGTTGGACTTTTTTTTATTGAGAGCGATTTCTTCGGTCGGTTTTTGCTTTGTGCGAAATTCTTTAATTCTGATTCGGCAATTTCAATTTCAATTTCACAAACAGGGACTTTCGGATGATTTGAATGGCAGACAGGTCCTTTTGACTGAACTCCATTCAGCCGCTCAGCCATTAATCAATAGCTGTGATGCGGATGTTGTGCAGCAAATAGAAGCAGCCGTTCAAGAGGCCGAATGTGCATGGAATGACACCAGCGAGAATCTTCGTGATTTGTGCACGAAATATCAACGGGCTGTCAATCTATGGGAACAGTATCGTGAAGCAAGTGAAGCCATCAAGAACTTTGTCGATGATCAAATGGGTACGCTGGGCACATTGCAGCCATTGGAAGCTGTCAAACATGTTGAGGTGAGTGACTCTTGACAGATTTCACTGATTTATACGTTTCGATGACGAAAAGTCAACAGCAACTTTAGGTCCATTATTGACACGCTAAACAGCATATTATGCTGTTTTGTTTATCACTTGAGAGCAAATAGAAAATTTCAACAAGAGAAATGCTACGATACAATCTTTGCGTGCCCTTCACTTGTTTGGCACATTCAGAGTGTGTATTTGCTCGGAGCGTTTCTGTTTGTGAGCAATTGCCGGTTAATCACTGTTTTTCGTGTTTTTTTCTGAACGCCGGAGATTTGACAGAAGTCACTCCATTTTATTTGTCCATTGATTTTCTCTTGCAGGAATGCAAAGAAGGATTGAATGCTCATTCCGAACGCATTACTGAGCTCCGTACGATGGTTGCACAAATAGCCGCCGACATTGGTTTGGATGCAGCCGATTTGCTGCAAGGAGAAGTTGATGCCCTGGGCAAACGCTTGGAGAATGTTCGAGAGACGATCGAGACATTGGCTAACATCGCCGAAGCACGAGCCACGAATGAGGAAAAATGCAACAACAACATTGCCCAGGCGAAAACCTTCTTGAATGAAATGCAACAGGTGAGTGGTTTTTCTGGGGAATAATGTCAATATCGTGTTCATAATGAATATTAAACGACGCCGCAGACGATGACGATTCGTGACTTGAGATTATTTTGTTTGGCATGCTTTGCACTTGACCTCGAGGCTGAGTTTTCCGTTTATTTTTTTCAAACCGATTCTCATTTTTCTTCGGCAGGCAATCAAATCGCAGCCGTCCGAAGCAAATCCAGAGTCTCAATTGGTTGTGCTGCGTACACAACTGGTGGCTCTTGGGCGAACTGAGGATCAACTCAAGGAGATTCGCGAACAAGCTTGCGATGCCACCAGCACAACGGAATATTCGATAGTGGAGATTCTGCAGTTGTGGCAGAAGATATTCCAGGAGACATTCCAGCAATATCATCGGTTGTCGACGCGTCTCGTTCAAAGTCATGACAGTGCTGCTGCATTGAAATTGTGGCGAGACTATCTGCATCACGTTCAGGAGTTCTTGGCCACCGATTTGCCGCAGGACTATTCAAGCTTGGCAGAACACCGGCATTTGTGCAAAGTTCATCAGAATCTGTTGACGAGTCAACAATCGGTTTTGTCGCAGAAAACGAATGGCACTGCCAATGTCGACCCAGCCTTGGCCGATGAATTCAACTCACTCACGAATTTCCACAATGAAACTCTGTCGCGAATCATTGACCGGCACTCGGAGATTGAAGCCCGTCTGCTCGCTTGGGAAAAGTACAAGAGCGACCAAGCTATTTTGTTGGAATGGCTGAAGAAGAAGGAAGAGGATCGTTCTCATCTGCAGCTGCGGTACATCTATTTGCGCCGCGCACCACATGTGCTCAGCAACATCGAAAAGCTGCTTGAACAACTGCCACAAGGCAAACAGGATTTGGACAATCTGAAGAAGCAACAATCGAGTTTCTTGCCATATTGCTGTGATGCGTTGGCCACCTCGATCCGCATGGAACATGCGGCCATCGATCAACGCATCTCGAATCTCCGTGCCGCTTTGGAAACGTGGCGAAACTTCTTGATTCGAATCATTCAACTCGGGGAGTCGTACAATGCCAAGGTCAAAGCGGCTCAGGCCAATTTCCAAGAAGTGCAGACCATCATCACTTCGACAATGGACAGTATGCCGACCAGCGCAAGCCAAATCGAAGGCACATTGGAAGAGCTGCGACAACAGCGTATCCGAATGCACAATCTCACACCGGATTTGGAAGCCATTCAAGTGATTCAAGAGGAGCTGAAGGAATGCGTCAGTCCGAGTGATATGAAGTCGATTCGGCAAATGGTGTGGATTTTGTGGCAACAGCAAGGCGACTTGGATCAACAATTGTCAACGTTGATCAACAAGATCGAGGAGCGACTGTCGCTGAACGAAATTTTCTTGAGCAAACACGAACGGCTCATGCAATGGATGGACGCCGTGGAGAAACGTTTGGACGACGAGTCCAACAGTGCGTTGCTCGATCCGGAAGATTTGCTGCGTCGTCTCGAGAAAGAGCTTCAAGCCGAGATTACTCTGCGGGAACGCGAAAAGGAGTTGCTCTTGTCTACTGGACGGGAGTTGCTCAGTTTCTACGAAGATGTACCGGCTGGTGATCAACAGAAACGAGACGAAATCCAAAAGAAACTAGACTTGACTGTCGATCGTTGGGAACGACTGAAATATCTCTGCAAATCACGTTCGAACAAAATACAGGACTTGAAAATGACGATGAGCCGTTTGGAGGAACGCATCGCCGCTATCCGGGCGTGGTTGTACACAATGGAAATCGAATTGCTGAAGCCGATAGTGTTTGAGTCAGCTCAAACGGTGGCTTTCGAAACAGTCCAACGCGAACAGGACAAATATCAGCGAGCCATCGAGAAGCAGAGCAGCAATGTCGGCGAGGTGTTGAATTTGTGTCAAATGTTGTTGAGCGATGTCGGCACGTGGAAGGCTCACTTCAAAACGACATCTCTGGAAACGGCTGTGGAGAATCTCGAGAGCCGATGGAAGAATGTTTGCGTCCGGTCGGCCGAGCGTAAGCGTCAAATTCACTCGATTTGGTCGCTTTTGCAAGAGGTGCTCGTAGTAACGCGCGAGCATCAAAAGTGGGTGACCACGCAGGAGAAGGACTTGGACCAACTGCAAATCGGACTGCAAAATTTGACAAAAGATCAAGCTCAGGACCGGATTCAAAAGCTCGAAAGCAAAATCAAGGAGATCGAGTCGCGAGCGGCAGTGTTCAAGACCCTGTCGCAATTTTACTCCAAGCTGGTGAAATCAAATGGACTGGAACCGGCCAACATTCAAGAATTGACTCAACCCGCTAAAGACCTCCAGAATCGCTACGATGCACTGATTCCACGAGCCCTTGATATCATCGGCAAGTTGAGTGGGGACATGAAAATCTACCGGGAGTTCATCAATCTGCATGGAAAGGCAGTGGTCGCTCTGACTCAAATCGATGCCCAGCTGACGCGAGTCCAACACCTGACGAAGCCGCAGCAACTCAATAACCTCGTCCAAGAGCAATTGGGAGCCGTTCAAGTTCTGGAACAAGAGCTCAAATTATGCGAAAACGACCTGGAGAACGCTGACAAATTGGGCTTGGTGATCATGAAGAAATCCAAGCCGGATGACATTCAGTCAACGCAGGTGCTCATCGACGAATATCAAATGCTGTGGAGAGATATCAATTCGCGGCTGACCGTATTGAAAACGGACTTGTCCGACAAAGTGAAGAAGCAGAAGGAGGTCAGCGAGAGCGTTCAAGTGGAGACGCTTCGATTCGAGACGGATTCAGCAGTTCAAGTGAACACGCTACCGGGCTTGAATCGCGCCACTTCGATAACACCCAAGGACGCGTACATCTACGAGTTGCAAACGGCATTGAAGGAGTGCTATTCCCGTTTAGACGAGCTGGAAAAGGCTGTGAATGATCCCAACAAGAAACCTGGATCCCAAGTGGTGTCCAAGGCGATCTCAAGCAGTGAATCATCCATCGAACTGGCCAACCATTTGAGCACGATTTTGATCACAGAATGCTTCTGCACGGACGAAGAAGCAGCCGTTGCAGATGTCGGCGAACTCTCCGCTCGCTATGAGACCCTTGTCTCGCTGTGGAGAGCCAAGGAGCGTCATCATCAAGAAAACAGGTTTGTTGTCTTTCTGTGCTATTCGCTTGAATTTGGTTTTTACTTTTCATTTTTCACAAACAATCCGAATGGTTTTTTTCTAAACTTTCTCACGGTTGTGGTGAATAATATGGTTTTTTCCGGTGATCCTTGGTTCCTCTCTGGTTGCCGATCGATAACTTTTTTGCATAAAACTTTGCCTTATTTCTGAAAACACTTTTTCGCCTTCCGAAAACACAGGTCTAGCTTTCCGACTGCATACAATTTTGTATGTCCACAGTAAGTAACGCTTTCCGAATAATATTTCCGTAGTGCCTCAACACTAACCAGTAATGCATGGTGCGCTTGCGCAAAACAAACCCTCTAAGCCACTCTTTCACTAACACAATTCCACTCTGAATTACTCATAATTCCAAATGCATGCGGGCCACAAACTGTGTCCCATTCGATTTGCCAGTGAGTTCGAACAAATCCCAAGGCTAACGGTAATCTTTTCGCCCACAGTGACGCCGGACGCCTAACATGCCCTCTGTGCTCTCAACGCAACTGGCAGCAAATCGACAATGATCTATGGCGTCTGGAGCAATGGCTTCAATTCGCCGAAGGAACGCAAAAGCTGCAATCCACTCCGCCATCGAACATCGAACAATTGGAAGACATCGTAACGGATCACCGTGAATTCCTGCTGGACCTCGAAAGCCACAAGAGCATTGTCAGTTCGTTGAATGTCGTCGGCGATCATTTGGCCACGCACACCTTGGACACGGACAAAGCGAAAAAGCTACGCGATCGTCTGGAGCGCGACAACTTGCGTTGGGAGAAAATCTGCAAAAACACCGCCCGCTGGCAGTCACTCCTTCAGAATGCGCTCATGGGCAACGCCGAATTCCATCAAATCATCGATGAGCTTTGCACGTGGTTGGAGCAAACCGAAGCCACCATTCATGCATCCGAACCGGTCGACTTGACCGTCGATCGAAGCATCTTGGAAGCGAAATTCGCCAAATTCCGTGAGCTGCGAAATGAGTTGGAGCGTTGTGAGCCGCGAGTTATTGGCTTGCAGGAAGCTGCCGATCAACTCTTGAAGGTCGACGACTCCCAACGATCATCATCCACATATTCCAGGTATGATTGTTTGTTTGGCCAGTTTTCTGGGGCGGTTCGAACTAACATTGAGGTGATTTGCATTTCACATGCTCGACATTGACATTTTTCATGTGTTTTCGGAATGAATTAACCAAAATTAATTTCATTAAAAAAAAAACAAGTTTATCCGTTAAGATTTCTCATTAATTGAAAGCATTTACCTGAAGCCTTCCCGCGAGCATCGAATACTCATCCGAAATCAGTCATTCATCATAATTGTTTGATGCGCTATTTGGTTTAAGGGCTTGTTTCGCAGAACTCAAATCTGAACTCGCCAGACACATAGCGAACAGTTTGAGATTCTCGGAAAGAGATTCATTGCTCATCGTCATGGTGGTACACAGTAAATGCTTTCTACGAAGGATTTGTTAAGCAATCACTCAACGATAGTTCGTACTGACTCCATTAAACATCGCATGTTGAACCCATCCACTGCCTCTGACCAACAAATGGTTCCACAAATGAGACATGAAAACGCACAAAATGACCACCATCGATCCATCTCACAACCCGCTTTCAAACCCATTATTTATTTTTCCTCCCAAAATTCGACCGCCCTGCAAACCACTCCATTCATAAGCCCAAGGACTCGGTGGCTCAATCCATTAATCAATTAAGAACACATTCCAGATTAACGGACCTTAGGCTCCGTCTGCAATCGCTAAGACGTCTAACGGGCGTCTACATCGTCAAATTGGGCGCCGTTCTGGGCTACGATTCCAATCAAATCGGCTTGAACTTCGGATCATCGGCCAATGGGACATCACTCCATGCTCTGTCCCAGGAGGTATGTATCGATTTAGTACAACGCACACGTAGATCGATGAGTATCGCTGAGACGCCTAGAATCTTCTGTTGATTCAAAATGCACCAACTCGAACCACCAAAAGCAATCAAATTACCTTCAATTTTATTGCTTTTATTGCCGCAGCACCTTTTTTATTTATTGTTTTTATCTTTTTTGTATATTTTTTCGGTACCAGCTGCTGGATCAATCTGGAGCCAGGTCGCTGCCATTATTGGCCACATCACATTCCTCTGATAATGCAAAGTATGATAATTGTTGTGAAATTATTGCGTATTTTTCTTCATTTTTCGACTCATTCGATGCGTAGTTGAACTGTAATTGCTTTGTTGTCTAGTTCATTGAGTGACAAATCGATGTTTTACCATTTTCATTGTTGCTTCGAGTGGGATTGACATTTGAAAGTCTAATCGAAAACATACAATTATGGAAATGGAACTCAAATATCGATTTGCACATAGTTTGATAGCCAACGTTGCCCTCGCTCAAGCTGGGCGAATGTCATTCAGCCGAAAATTCATCCCATTCCACACGATTCGTGTTGACGAAGGGACATCTCTTCACAGAACCACACACACAACGAGAAAAAAAGGAAATAAATATTTACATTTCGAATGGTTATTTACAGCGGCGACGAATTCACCGAAGAAATAAACAC
>JANSTV010055337.1:0-13042 GCA_027564135.1 Lestremia cinerea
TGGAATCCCATTGCAGAATGGTACATATGTCGAAATAGATTATCAGATGACATAACAAACAAAGCGAAGGCCAAAACAAATATTTCTGCTCTACGTTGATGTGCTTCAATGTTGAGGACAAACATTCTCTTTCTATTTTATTTTGTAACTAATACGCTGCATTCATTAACAAGTGGATTCGAAGCTAATTAATTTTGCGCCAAGTGGTTTCACGAATCAAAGTAAGGCACGGAAAAGAATTCTCCGATTGGATTCAAGAGCAAGAAATAAATTAAAGACAAGGAATTCATTTAGCAGGTTAATTGATAGCCTCTCTTGAGAACGGTCAACTATGACGGCAAATGTATTGAGTTTTCTCTAGTGCGATGATATTGGAAATTGGAAAGAAATTCGTTGCTTGAAAATTTGAAACGGGATTATTCGTTCCTCTGAAGTGTAAATAAGCGTTTGCGTTGTTTAAAACACGAATTTTGAAAATAACCAATTACTTTCCAAATATGTTTTACAATGGGTAATCATGTGCTTTGACATGAAAAACATGCCAAAGCCAACAATTACCTATAGACTCACTTTTGGTGAAGGAAAAACGGAAAATGTGCTCATTATTCTGTCTGGATATTCTTCTCGGATCTTTGATAACAGCAGAGTGCCCATGCCAGAGCCAGTGCCGCCACCCAGCGAATGAGCCAATTGGAATCCTTGCAAGCAATCACAATTTTCGGCTTCCTTGCGAACCACATCCAAGACGTTGTCGATCAACTCAGCCCCTTCGGTGTAGTGACCTTTAGCCCAATTGTTGCCTGTTGCATAAACCCAAACGAAAATCAGCTTCGAAAAAATCCAATATGCCAATTGAACTCACCTGCTCCCGATTGACCGAAGACAAAGTTGTCAGGGCGGAAAAGGTGGCCGTAGGGTGACATCCGAACGGAATCCATTGTGCCTGGTTCCAAATCAATCAAAACCGCCCTCGGCACATACTTTCCACCATTTGCTTCGGTGTAGTACACATCGATACGCTCCAACTGCAAATCGTTGTCTCCGTGATATTGTCCATTTGGGTCGATTCCATGTTCATCGGATATGATTTCCCAGAACTGAAATAAAACTCCATTGTTATAAGGCTGTGAAAATCTTCGAAAAAAAAAACAATCTCTCCCAATCGTTTGAAATCTCAGTTTACAAATACCATGAAGAAAATAGTAATTTGTCAATGAGCGACTAGTTTTCGTTCACAGAATTTAGTGGGGGCAGGGGCCAGTTAACGAATTTCTCATTTGATTGCCAGCTTTAAATTCAAATGAATTTATCGTTGTCTTCCTGCAGATTTTTTTTTGTACAACAACAAGCATTTATTAATAAAAGTTGCGTGGTTGAATCATTAACAGTTTGATTCAATCAGTTCTTCATCGTTTTTCTGCGTGGAAGAGTTGATCAAGCTGATTCGTTGGTTTCGAACAGCAAAAATCCAACTTGATTTCACGTGAATTCCGAGGAGGGTCAATTGAGCAGCACTAAAGAGACTTCCGGTGACAGGTCTTATTCCATTGAAAAAATTCCAATTAAAATCGTATCTATTTTGTTGATAAAGCGAATGGCAATTATTGCTTTTTTTCGCTTCATTTTGAAACTTATCGAAGTTTATTGATTTCATCGAAATATATCGTTCATTATTTGTTCAATTTTCCAAGTGAAGCCTCCCACCATATCGAATAGGGTCCTAGTCACTTGGACGGTAAATTAACACTTGCTCGCGCCGACTGACCAAAATATGGTTGCCATCTTTCAATATAACAGTGTTGTATTGATAACCATATCGATCGAGCGCGTTGATTGTCATATCGATTTCTAAATTTGAACGTCGTACCGTGTCGTTTCGATTAGTGCCTTTGATGGCTAGGAAATAAGCAAATAGCGCAATCCACTCTCAGCGGAAGGGAAACGATGCAGAAAGCAAATTCTTAGGGTAAATTCCCTCCACGCTCAGCTTTCGTCCAACTGAGCTGAGGCAAATGTCTGTTGATCATATTTCTTTCACCGTCATGACATCCGCCAAGGTGCACCCCCTACAAGGATATGTAAGATGGCAAAAAACGGGCATCATCTTTTGGTATTTTTGTGAGAATCCATCGGGTAAGTGACCCAGGGAATCCACGCGATTGCGAAAAAGGTGCGATGATGAGATGTTTGCCTGAAATAACAGCGTCTGGACGATACAAAAATGGTAAACGACTTGTACGGAGTCTTGCGTGACAGGCGTGCGTTGGTAATATTATTTTAGTCGATTCGATGTCTAAATTTGTTATTTTGCAAAACACAAAATGATTTCGCATCAAGTGCAAACGAGGCCGAGACAAATTCACATTTTTTTGGTCGGGTTGTCGCGAGTAAAATTATCGTGCATTGAACACGGTTCAATTAGACGACGGCATGACAAACAAGCAATTTTCATTTTGCATTCAATTTAGCATACGATTACGAAAAATTTCAAGCAATTAAGTGCGACCGCGATTAGAATTTGCGGCAAAGGCAGCCAAATTCTTTCAACCGATCGGTAATTCCAGTCGCATTTAGGAATTTCGGCTTGAGTACTTTTCTTTCTCCTTTTTTATATCTCTTTCTCTTTGTTCATTGTCGGAGCAAACAAACATTCCGAAAATGGCTCCCCATCGTGCAGTGGTTGTTTTCGTTCGTAGCGGAAACAAAATGGATTTCAGTAAATGTTGATGTTGATTTGTGTGAATTGCATAATGAATACGCAGAATGAATGTCAATTGAATGCCATTTCGGCAGGCATTACATCGATGACGTATAAATCTAAAAAAACCACGATGAATGAAATGAAACGAAAAATCCAAAAAGGAACATTCCCAAAGCGTCTTGACGAAATTACGAAAATAACATTGAATACATTTGCATAATCTACAATTAAAGAAGTGCTATGGATTTTGGTAGGGCTTGCAGCAATCGAGGGAGGGGAGGTTGTTATCGATGTCGGCCTCGCTGGATTTCTCATCATTGTCGTATCATTCTGAAATCTCAACAAGGCTGCATGCATAAAACATAGTTTTATGTTTGCTCAATATCATTGCTCTCGATAAATATGCAAGTGAATGTGGATGTGAGTCGGAGACCTCTGCTCGCCCGTTTTCATCGAGAGCATCAACGACGATAGCAAAGAAATGCCTCGCGAGGACGTCGGCAGTCGAAACTAATCAACTCCTATCGACGGCGTCAAAAATAGAAATTGAAAATAGTTTTCGTAGATCGTTCTGCAAGAACATCATTAATACTTGCACTGACACTGTCCAATTTTAAATGTAGCATGCATTTTTCCCGCATAGAAAAACGAAAATGAATTATTGTTGAAATGTTCGAACAACATTTCAAACAATAGCAATCTCGGAATAAACTTGGAAATGAACTTCTATCGAAGAATTTCCAGAAAACTTATTATTCGTTCAAATGCGAATGTTAGTTAGGAAGAAAATTCACTCATTTGCATTCGTCCGTTCATCGATTGATCGCTCATCTGCAAAAGCATCGATATCGACATCGACGTCAAACTCCGAAAAAATCAGGAACATAGACCAAAACATCGCCAGCATTAATCCAGGTGCAAATAGACAAGTTTCCCATAGGAGAATGTCTTTTCAAAATTTACCAAGTAAACAAACAAGGAAATCCAATTGAAACTTTATGACCATTTTGTGTCATCAGAAGCGTGTCTATTTGCCATCGAAACAAAAGCGAAAATTCTGTCCGTGTATTTGATGGATCTCCGTTTGTATGTACAAATGATATGGAAATAGAATGGGCCCAAGTCCAAGCTCGAGACAGATAAGAAAATTGGTTGGTCGTTCGGCTGGCTGGTTGGTTGGTTGAGTGGTTAGTTGTGTCTTTTGAAATGGTCAACCACTCACATACATTCGATTAATCAACTTTGAACCGCATACGTCTTTCATGTGAATTAAAGATGCTATCGATATCTGTTGTCGGAGCAAACTTTGACTTTTACTGTGGTCCTATTGGTCGTTCAACTAATTAAAAAAGTCAATATTAGTCATTTAACCGAAATTAACAGAAATGCAATTTTCTTGTCTTGTTCAGACATTTGGCGCCCGGCACTTGCGGAAGGACAAGAGAAGCCGGCCATGTTTATCTTCGGATTGGTTGAATGTGTGCATTTGACACAGAACATCTACTGTCCTTTAATTTACTTCAATTATTCGATGGAACCGCAACAGCTCGAATTTATTGGCTACATATTTAGTTACAACAACAACAACAACAATAACAAAAACAACAAAAAGATAGCACGCCGTAGCAAAACCAAACAGCAATCAATCTTATGCATATTTGAAATAGTTGTCAATACAAGATTGCGCCCATATTGCACCCGGTGTGGGGTCGAGAGTCGATCTGCACAAAATTGCGATACAACCCGATGCCGATGCCGATGCCGATGCTGGGTTAACTCAAACGGCACCAAATAGATAGTATTGATTTGATAACAATCGATTTGGAAACAGTAAAATATGCAAAGTATGCAACAAGTCCATCATGCCTTCATTTCCCATTCAATTGGAATGGTGGACGAATATTCAAGCGTGCTCAAACAAATCCACATCCGCCAACATGCAAGTCATGTTGCGGAGGGCAAAGCATAATAAATGTTGAAAAATTTTAATTTATGTTGCCACATAATGATTAATTTTGTGCAACAAAATATTGTTTCTTCTCTTTTTTTGTTCATTCGATGTTGCCGGTAGCGAGAGAGAGGGGTTGAGAGGGTTGCATCGAGCGGTGGCTTTAACTGTGAATAGGCTCGACAGCAAGAGCAACGTGTTTCACGTGTTTTATATTATTTTTATTTATATTTTTTGCAAGTTGGTAGCCTGCAATGGTCTACTGGCAACTGTGTGGAGGTTCAAGCATATTATGGTACACAATGTAAAGGGTTTATCATCGTGCAGCAACAACACCAATACCAATAGCAGAATAAAAACAAATAGTTTTTTTCGACGTTTTTCTCTCATTTCTCGATTTCAACGAAAACGAACAAACCGACAACAAAAAAACCAAAATGTTGTGGCAATGTTGTACATGAACATGTGAAATTTTATATTTTGGTGGTGGTTTTAGTGTGTTTGTTCGATGCTCTCTCTCTTTGCTGTTGCTGTTGTTCGGTTCCATTTTTGTTGTTGTAGCTAATGTTGGAAAATGGATTATTTTTATTAAAACATATTTTATCGAATGATTCATATATGTTGGTCATTATCTGTGTTTCAGCGTGCGCTCAAACGGCACGATTCAGTCAATAAAAGTACTCATTGAAAATTCTACTTGGATACTCGGGCTTTCCATGTTTTATTGATGCCATTCTACGATCAATTTGTGCGAGGAAAAAACAAGTCACATTCACAAAATCTTCGTCGAGCAATTGAATTTAGGTTGATTTACCAAATGAATTTGTGGTTTGGTTTGGTAGTTTGGCAGCGTCGATACACCCATCGACTCACTCATATTGTTTGCATTGAGAAAATTTGTGAATCTTTTCGTCGATTTGAGATGCTTTGCAGGGGGCTCACTGAAGATCCCGTTTGAAATTATCAAGAGACTGCTCGACAGTCCGCGGTGAGGCAGCCTCATGGTTTTCGGCTTTTTTGAATAATATCTTAAACTATTTTCGCATTTTAGACGCATCGAACCGCCGAAAATCCGAAATCAAGCAATATTTGAATGAAGTGAAACAATTTTCGAATCTCTTGCAGATCTGCGCTGGTTTTGATCTAACGGTGATGAGGATTTCTTAACCATGTTTAATTGAACCGAAAAGTATGCGCCCATTAAAAAAGCGACATCCCTCAAGCGTCAACTTTCCGAATCAAAAGTATGACAGAGTATGAAATTTCATAACAAAATGGATGACCGCATGCACTGAAAACAAAACTAAAAATAGTTTGCTGTGGCATTTATAATGGAATAACCGTTTGGTAATAATTAAATTGGAATAAACACGTGATGATTCACGTTTTGTTACATAATGGATGTCGGTAGAAATCGACTGGCGTGCTCGAGACAATTAACAAGAATTAAGAACAATTCAGTTTGGTCTAAATGCTAATTCAACTAAATGGGTAAATTTCTTTCTTCTTCTTTTCATTTTTCTCTACGACGTGTTGCTGTGCGCATGTCGAGACCAATTATGCGACATTTCATTTGTAAATTGACATTTGAATGAGGCATGCTCCGCGAATGAGTCATCATCATGAGAATATCCAGAGTTCACTGATAAGAAAGTTGATCTCTAAATTGATTCCAGCACCTAAAATTCAATACACAAAAGACACACCTTTGATCCAATTTGATTGCCACATTGACCGGCCTGTAAATGTACGATTTCTCTCATTTTCTCGTAAATTTTCTTCTTTCCGGGCGTACAATCACAATTTCGAATGTGCTACGGACCGCACGTAAATTCAATTGAAATGACACTAAGCAAAACTCAACCAATAATCGGAAAAAATTCGAATGGAGCAAAAACCAAGCTCGTATCGTATCAAATTGATAACGCACTGAATTTGATGTGTTCGGGCGATGATCACATCGACTATTCAACAATATATTCTGTCCAACATATATGTACGTACGAGTCACGAACGCACTGACACATACGCGCAAACAATCGCGTCTCGAAATATTATTAAAATGAACTAAACGAGACTATTCGTCAGAAGTGTAGCAGACAAACTAACCGAATACTGACCAAAATCAAAACGACACAGAAAATCGACGACGAACAAATTTCTGATGCGAAAATTAAATTACGTATTGAACGAACGACAGATTGTTATTTTGAGCAGAACAAATACTCCAGATTGTGCGGTTATGTCTCGCCGTGGCTGTGTGCATCATTCACAATACATGAGACGACATACCGGCGAAGAAGGGGACTTTCCACGTGAAATGCTTGACTCGCTTCGATATCAATCGCACTGAAACGAGAGATGGTAAGTAGATCACACAGTATTCAACGATTTTTGGACGGACACATGACGATCGACATTTTACAATTTCGAACCAAATACGCGTCTGCATCGAAACTTTTTTTGTCGATTTGAATAACCCATTTACAAACATCGATACAATTTTTCATTCATTCGCATTTGCGTCGTTCGTTCTCATCGTTAGTGCGGTGCTTTGCCACAAGTTAATTCTATTATAATGCCGATGGCAAACACGTAAACAGACACAATCACAGACTCAGACACATATATAGGCACAAGGGCACACAGAAACACACAAACAGACACATACGCGAGCACTTACACACGTTTCGATCTTCGTCGGCAAACGTTGTTATATTTGCGATTCGGTGTTTACAATAGCCGACAACACCAATAACAACATCGCCATTGATTGCTTCATTGTTTCTCAGTATTGCTATCATCGGATGGATGTTAAATACCGTACGAGTGGTTGGCTTTTATTAACTGCTCCACTGCAATCGCTTAAACAGTCGTGTGATGATTTTCACTTGATATTACACGATCAAATAACGCCACACATTATGCAATTAATGAGTGTGTTTGAGAATCATCACCATTCAGATATTTGAAAACTAATTTTCGTATAATTTTCAAAAAATATTTGCGGCAATTGAGCAAAAGCATGTTGTTTGAAGAATTTCAGCTCATTTGTTTGTTCTCTGCGGAGCGTTAATGGACTCGATTGGAGCCGTGCGCCAGTCAAATTTTTTAGGCGGCGATTTTCGGTTACGCCGAAGTCCATTATGCACCATAAAAAAAGTCAGCGGCTCAGCCGAAATCTCCGGCGGCGCGGAAAAACAATTTTAGTAATCGGCGGTAGCGATTTTCTGTCTGAATTTCGGCGGCGCACGGCTCTAGACTCGATGGAGGTGAATCCTCGCCATCATGAAATGAATTTCGTTCGAGAATTCAAAATGGATTCCAAAACGGTCGATCACATCAAAACGACGGTTGATGCAAAAATGTGTTAAGAGATGATGGGACTTCTTCTAATTTTTTGAGGTTTTGAGAGCGATGAGGCGGAGAGATCCATCATAGTATGTAGTTCTGTTTGGAACGCCTCTTTCCACAACCAAGAGTTATTCTGAGCAAATTTTGATTGTCGCTGAGCCTCAACTCAATGATGATGAAACTACATTTTTGGAATTCTTTTTGATGACTAACTTGGCGGCAGCTTTTAATTTGCTTTTAATTTGTGCTATTTCGGAACATTTCGATGTGTAAATATAACGGTAATTTTCAGGCGATTCGCAAACACAAGCCGACAATGAACGACCGCGTCGACGAAACAATTATGGGGAAAATGTTTGCGCCAAGAGAATCGGAATACAAATGTGTGAGTGTCTGTGTGGTTGTGTGTATTTGTTTCGATGATTCGCCGCCCAAAATCTCGAAAATTGATCTTATTCAAAGTACCAGTAGACAAAACATTAATGTTTGGTTATGCAAAAATTGATGTACAAACATTGCGTTGTGCCACCCATCAGGTCAGACAAGCCCAATACGAAACAAATATTTATCTAATCTTCAGCTAGCAAAGTTTCACTCACACTCCGCGCAGACACTAGAACACACACAGCCGAAACATTAATTCGATGTTGCATAAATTCCAGGCTGTAATTGCAACTGTTTTTACACAGAATTGAATGGGCATTGCGATATGCTGTCTGAAACATCTTTCGACGTAAGAGCATTTATGTCATCAAACATCCAAATTATGAAGCTGACACATGCATACCTAAGACTCAGAGCAAAACGACAACATGCATTGCATTATAAATTCATATACGTCATGCAGTATGCAATACAGAGTACACACCGCATGAATGTTGTCTGAACGTTGAGAATGCCATCGCCATCGCCATCGCCATCGCCATCGCCAGCACCCGCACACACGGTGTTCTAACTACCAACTCACACCAAAGACGTCTTTGTGTACACAAAACACACAACACGAAACACAGTTCACATCCAGTCGGACTCATATACATACATATTTTCAAGTCCACCGGTGAAAATGGGAAAAATCTTCTGTCGTCTCTTCTGCGCCCAGAGATCGAATACACGTTGCAAAGACCCTCTTTGTATTTTCTACCTATTAATTCGTTCACATATAACGGTTTCGCACAGTCAGTGAGTGATTGTTATGTTTCAGCGCATACACTTTGGAGTAGATTGTTAAACATTAGCTTTGCATAAGAGTTTCAAATATGCCCGCGATTTTTCATACAAATATTATTTCATGTTGACATATGGAAAAATATTTTTCAGAGATTCTCTGTTTTCCGTCTCGTTTTTGCCATTTTTCCATCCACGTCAATCCACACCAATTATTTTGCTCAAAGAGACCTGGCTTGACGAATCGAACAAACAAAGAAGAAGCGAATAACTCATTGTCGCTTGACATAACCACAATCCTTCTGTTAGTGTTGCATTTCCTGTTATTGCTGCTGTTGCTGTCGCACCATTCACGTCATCCACATCAGTCTTCATTATTATTCATGAGTCGTCTGGTCGATGCTTTCAACAAAAAAATTCCTATATTTCTAGAATTCAATCAATATGAACCTTCGATCCGTGAAATTGTTTCCTTGCAATCAAATTGCATATCCTCGAAATACTCAACATTAATTCAATGTCCACAATTAACAAACTGAGAGATGTGTAAAATCAATTTTCAAAATTGGTTTTCAATAAAATCGCTGTTCAATTTTATTTCAATGAATTCGTACTGTTATAAATAATAATAGACCGTGATAATTCGCATCAGAAATTACATTGGCAATGTGTCGACAGCCATTACATCATTTGCACTCTCCCGTTCCTGTAAGCCAATGCCCCCCATCCCCCTTCTTTCCATATGCATCTCCGATCCCGTTTATTTACAATAAACATAACGCTTATGTGCATTCTTCAATAATCATTGGTTTTGATGGATGCATCCATCCATTGGCGTGTGTGTGTATGTGTGTGTGTGTGTGTGTGTGTGTGTGTGTGTGTGTGTGTGTGTGTGTGTGTGTGTGTGTGTGTGTGTGTGTGTGTTCCTTCTCAAGTAGTTCATCACTTTCAATTTATTTTACGGAAGATGGTAATTGAAGTGCTTTCCAATATCCATTAACACTATCTTATTCAACTCTCAACACGGGTCATTTTACAAAAGCTTCGATACGTATTGACGTTACTACATCTCGAGTTGAATGTGTTGATATTGTACTTTGAGAAACAACCTTGCGCTCCAGTGGACACAAGTTCGCTCACATGGGCAGATAACGTTTGGCTCAACCATCGATGCTTTCTGAATCGAATTAAAAATTATTTTAGTCAACTGAACCACTTCGTGGAGAAGCATGACACTTGCTCTCTTCCGAATGGTTCAACACCCCCTCCTCTCCCTCGTCCCTTTTATGGCTTGAACCGATGGAGAATCAAGCATTAATCATCCACTTGAATGCGTTTCGACAAGATGCCGCAAGTGGAAAAATCAATTAAAAATTGATTAAGCCCTCAGCCTCCGGCCTAACCGCCAGACCTCACAAATATCGCAAAGAAATGTCAACACGAGAAACAGAAGGCAAACATTAAGTTACGATGAAAATTGAAATGTATATTAAACAAATGCCATTGTTTTTGATTATTTGCCTTGATTGGCCATGTTAAATGATTGTCGAATGCTTCAGCCATTGTTCCTCGATGATGGAATTTCCACTCCATTTCGATTGTATTGTTCACCATTGTGATTGCTTATTATGAAGTTTAATTTGCGATAAATATCATAAGAAATTCACCAGAAAATTCATGAATGAAACGAATCATTTATGATTTTGATAAACGTCTGTGTAATGGATGTTCACCGAAATGAATAAGGAAGTGATCAGGTTTGGTATTTGATTGTTGTGGGCGAACTCATTTTCAAAGTAATTTCATTTGATGCATTTCATTAATTTAATTTCGTCGAAATGGTGAATCGTGCCGAGTAATTGATGGGAGGGGGGCATGGTGAAAAGTTTCAAGCGAAAATTTGCAACGTGAATGGGGAAAAAGTGAAAGTTCAACTGGGACAATTGTTGCGAGGTTTCCCAGTTGGAGATAACCTGTCAGACATTCATGAGCCCTGCCATGGACGGCATCAATACCATTGTGGTTGGCCTTCAGATTTTAATAGAATGGTTTCATACATTCCTCATTAAAACCCTTTTGCCTCACAAAATACCACCCATGACGAGGTCGAACTCGAAAGCGATCGCATAAAATGAAAGAAAAAAAACCGGCACGAATCCGGTGAAAGGACCGAAAATAAAAGAAAACAAACCCTAAAGCCATTTCAGAATCTTCGACTATTATCACATCAATATATCATCTTTGTTATACTTTATCAACTACTTTCTACTTTTCTAATATTTTCCAGATATCCCAAAGGCATTTTCACAATGTTGATTTACTGCCATTGTTGTAAATTCCGTTAAAGGAGTCATAGGGTGCATGGCACTGAAAACAGAAATAAGACGATCATAGACAACGACCAACGACCAACACGAGCGGGAGGAAAAAAACGGAGAAAAGAAGAAAACGGGAAAAACATCGTCGGTGACAAAAGCCAAAACGAAAATAAACTGAAATTCTTCTGAGTTTTCTATTGGTTGAGTATGACGAAAACTTTTCAATGGCTTCGTCGTCCGTTAAATAACGGCACAAAGATTTTTCCCATCGCTGTGGAATGTAAGATTTTGGTAAATGGAAAACGACCAATGATTTTCATTGATTGAAAACAAGAATGAATTGCTTCCTTTTGCGGTTTGCGAAATAGTCGTTAAATGCAGATTGAAAATTGAATGATTCGATCGCTTAGATAGTGTGCTCGACAATGAGCGAGGGGAGCGCGACAACAGGATGAATGGCGAGGAACATGAAGCACATTAGCCACATCGACGGTGGCACGAACGCCACGAGCACGCAATGTGAAATTTCGAATTATGGCTTGCCGTAAATGTGCCCGTTTCATTTTTCCCTTTCTATTTTTTTTAGTATATGTTTATTTATTTATTTTATCTTTTTTTTGTGTGTGTTGTATTATGATTCTCTTTTTACTCATCGTCGCAGGTGTTGGTTTTGTTTCGAATGGGAGTGCACTCTGAAACATATTACATTTCGCTTTAAAAAGCTCACCAGAAACTCGCCATAAAACAATTTTTACAACATTTCCTCCCGGAATCTCATTTTTCTTATTTTGTTTATTCAAATCAAACATTTCTTTGCAGAAAAACATTTTTCATATTTCTGTTTGATGTAAGACAATAAAATTTTCATATTACATAATTTTAAATAATAAAATCGAAGGCGGAGATGTCGAGAGAGAGAGAGACGGACGGAGATTGAGGGGAAAACTGATTCTGGAGATGAATGATATCTTGGCTGGATATCGTGAGAGACATGAAAATGCATTGTATCTATCTTGTTGGATCGATGAACTTACTAAAACATTCAAACATGCCGCTCATAAATCAGAATATTATTATAGACGCAGCAATCATGACTAAAAAATCGTCCTTCACCATTTACATTAGTTGGAATATTGCAACGACGGCAATAACCGGTGGAGACAAATGTTTAGGCGGTTCTTATCGGGCAATACCACACTCATATAGCGTCGTTATTTTTAGAGATTTTTTCCATATGATTTCTCATCAACACACCAAAACTCTACCATTTTATTTTCGTCTTCAACTGCACCCGCCACCCACGGGGATTATCGTCGCTCAATATACAGTCGGTGTGCTCGATGGCATTTCTCTGTTCGAATCACTTGAGGCCATACCATCCACATGTGTCGCCGCGCGCGCGTTTGTGTGTGTGTGTGTGTGTGTCACGGTGAATCATATATGCTCTCGTTAAATAGCTATACATTTGCAGTAAATCGCAATTGCTAGAAACTGTTTTGTTAGCATGACAGCAACAAATATATGAATTCTTGTGGGAAATCGTGTGACGATATA